>PISX010008616.1:0-80698 GCA_004024625.1 Mellivora capensis
GGGGCTGGAGGGCGCCCAGGAGCGGTCGGGGGGCTGCAGTCCCCGCGGCAGCGCGGTGTGCAGCAGCCCGGGCAGCTGCTGCAGGGCGCGGAGGGGGTTGCGGGGCAGGGAGCTTGGGGCGAGGGGGCCCCCGGGGGCGGCGGGCGGGAAAGGCTGGGGGTGGGGCGGGCCGAGGGGGCGCTGCAGGGGCCGGTGCAGGGCCGGGGGGCGGGGCGAGGAGCCGCATAGCGCCCGGGCGGCGGGGACAGGGTGGGGGTCGCGGCGGGCGGCGGGCGGGCCGTACTTGCCGAGCTCCTCGAAGAGCTGATAGTCGTCGGTGAAGCGGGTGCAGGTGGCTGTGGTGGCCATGCTGGCGGGCGGGCGGACGCGGCGGTGCAGCCCGCGCCGACGTCGGTGCACAGTCACCGCCGCCCGGCCGAGGGAGCAAGAGGAGGAGACGGGGCTGAGCCCGGCAGCACCGCGAGACTTTACCGGGGAGAGCGAGGGAGGGAGGGACACCCCCGCGCCCGCCCGCCTGCCCCGCCCCCAGCCCCGCCGGCCCCCCGCCCGGCCTCCGGACCGCCCCCGGGGAGGGGCCTCCTGCCACCGGCTCCGCCCCGCCCCGGGAGCCGCCCGGGCTGGGCCGCGCGCGTAGGGGAGCCGGGAGGGAGGGGGGTGGTCCCAGCCCCCGGCCACCCGAAGGGAGCTGAAAGCCTCACGACCTGTGGGGTTTGTCCCAGGGCAGACCCTGCAAAGGGCTGGGGATGTGCGTGCTATGTGTGTGTGGTGGGGGTGTGTAGGGGTCTGGACCACCGAGTTTTCCAGCCGTCTTTAGACCCCAGCCCCGCTCACAGGGTGTGGCGAGAGGGCCAAGGTCAAAAAGTCCGCTGTCAGACTGCACACGCGGGAGGCGCCCCCATCCTGTGCAGAGCCAGCTCCCTCAACAGCCTTCCCTCTGGAAGCGGACAGTCTAGACTTGTGTAAGCATCAGGGCCATTATTAGATAAAACCCTCCAGGCACGGTTTGTTCAGGGAGACCAGGCCAGGGCCAACGATGCAGGTGGAGCTCTGCCTTCCGGCACTCCAACCTTGACGATGAGAGAATGTTCTCTCTCAGGCCAGTAACCAAAAGGATGAGGTGGGAACGACTAGAAAGGTTTTGTGCGGTTGTGGGCTAGAAGAACAAGTGGAAGGAAAGAAGAAAAAAAAATCCCCATTTTCTTGTAGGGCACCCTGTGTTTTTATTTTATAGCACTCATCACATTTTGTAATGATATATTTAATTTACTGCTATGAGAATTAGTAGAGCTAGAATGTGGTTGTCTGAAGAGTGAATTCTGATGTCAGACTGCCTGCTTGGATTTCTGGGCAACTCATTGACCCAGCTGTGTGATGTTGGGCAAGTCACTTAACCTTTCTGTGCTTCAATACTTTATCTGAAAACTGAGAAGAATAATAATATCTACCTCACAGTGTTGTGAGTATTAAATGTGCTAAATCACATAAAACACTTTGAATAGCTCCTGGCACCTAATTAGAACAGAGGTAGCTATTATTATTTGTTTAATATTTGCCTTCCCACTAAATTGTAGGCTCCAACAGGGCAGGGCCTCTGCCTCCTCTGTTGCCCATTGTATACGTAGCCCCAGTCCCTCAGTAAACATTTGTGGAATGAAGAGACTATTTGGGGCCATGGCAGGGGGAGTTACCATCCCTTCCTCTGTTGCCACTGTCAGAGGACTGTAGGACTGAGGCATATAACTGTCTCTGTGGAGGAGAAACAAGCTGGGCAGGTTCCCAACCCTCCCTGCCCAGGCAGCTGTACCCCAAGTCAGGGGCCAGTCCCAACTGGGCAGGATGGAGTTGGGCCAACTGCTGCGGCTCAGTCTTGATTACAGCAGGACGCCCACTGGGAGTCAGGCCTCCATTGTCAGCAGGCTGGCTCACAGAGAAGGCAGCTGAGAGGCCTCCCAGCCTCCCAGGCTGCCTCCCTGGGGGGAGTGGGGGTGTGGGTGGAGCAAAGCTCCCAAAGAAGTCTCCCCTCCTTTTCTCACCCAACAGCCCTGGGAGCTGGGGAAAAACCAGACTGCCCAGTGGGGGCGATTAAGGGAATAGGGGAGGAAAAACTTTAACAGATTGCCTGGGTGGAGGGCAGAGAGGGCCAGAGGAAAGGGCTGAGGAGACAGAACACCATGCTCCACCCGTCCCCAGGGCAACAGGAAGTGAGGCGCTGGGGAGTAAGGCCACTTCCTATCTCAAAGCACTGGGGTGAGAGCCGTGTTCCAAGTCCCAGGGTGGGTCAAGGCAATGAGATTATGCGTCAGGATGACAGTGAGTCCTGAGTTTCTGTCATCCACCTTAAAGGCAGCAGTGATGGCTAGTCTGCACTCCAGAAATAGGGGCTGCGTATTAATCATCAGTGTGCCCTTCCCGAGCCCTCAGGACAACTTGGTTCCTGACCTCCTCGTGATGAAACTTTATATTCATTAATGCAAGGTGCAGTGAGAAGATGGAGGGAGATCAGAACAAACTAGAGCTGCAGTGCAGTCCCTTGGGCTATCCCAGGAAGAAACGTAAAATCAGGACTACAACTCCCAGGTGCCCACTGGGAGAGGGGTATCTTCCCCAGTGAGGGTGAGCCTTCGAGGCTGCGTTTTAGAGGGTAACCATATAAGCATTTTGCATTGAGTCTGTGGGTACAAGGAAGAGTGATGAGAAAAATAGTGGGGGGGAAGCCTTGGGGAGGACTCACACTGCCATGTAAGTGGACCTGACTGCCTTTCAATGAATGTTTATCCACTGCCTATTATGTGCTGGGTACTACCTCTCATTTTCTAAAAGGTCCAAATAAAGTGGAAAATTAGACTTCACGATTAAAACAAAACTCACATCAATCTCTCCTTTTTTCTTTCTATGTCTACCTCACTTCTCCCTCTCTCACTACTCTGTCAACTGGTCAGATTCTGACGTGCCCAGAGTGGCCATTTGGAGCCTATAGACATCTTTGTGTGCGCGCACACAAATGCACACCCTGGTACACACCCTCCTGATCTCCATTGCTGTAGCACCCACACAACCTCCAGCTACCCCACAGCAATTAGAGGGAAGATACATACAAATAATGAGTTCACCAGCTCCCTGCGCATCAGTATCTATGGCAACCTCATGGGGTCCTGGAGCTGCGCTGTTCCGGTTGCAGCCCGTCCCCTGGGCAGCACCAGCACTCAGTGCCCACAGCATGGGAAACAGGGGATTACACAAGAAATTGATGCCCCAATAATCACTAGAGGTGCTCCACTGGGTAGGACCCTCTGTCATTCTTCCAACCTTTCTCTTCGAAGTCTCCAAAAATTATACCATAGGACTTGCCCCCTGAATGCCAGAAGCTTCCCTCCCTAATTTTGGAATGCGATTTTTTAAAAAAGATTTTGTTTATTTATTTGAGAGAGAGATTATGAAGGGGGAGAGGTTGAGGGAGAAGCAGACTCCCAGCTGAGCCAGGGAGCCAGACATGGGACTCAATCCTAGGACTCTGGGATCATGACCTGAGCCAAAGGCAGATGCCCAACCAACTGAACTACCCAGGCCCCCTGGAATGCAATTTTAGATTGTAAAGGTACTTATTCTTCAGACCTGAGGAAAATAGGGCAATTGAAAGTGAGGTGTTTAAATGCAAGGGAAATGATGCTCCTAGAAACAAAGAATAGTTAACCTGCTTGTTGAGGGATGTTGTAAAACACATTTGAAGACAATTTATTCTTGTGCCCGTGAGGGGTTTCCAATCCATGTTCCAAAGAAGCCTATAGGTTATGTGGTTTTGCCTCAGCAGCCGCTCAACATATATATTGGGGTTCCGGCATAAGATTTTGTTGAAGAAGAATCCTTGGCTAAAAATAGTCCCTGAAATAAGTTTGAAACTCACTGGACCAGTGGTTTCTGAAGTCCTTTCCAACTCTAAGATTCTATGGCTAGTTTTGTAGAATTAGGGGTGATGAGGTCATAGCCTCTCCCCAAGGACTCTGAGAAAATTTTTAGTAGTAAGGTATTTGAAACTAGTGGCAAGATATGATAATGGGGATAAGAAAGAGTGAGAAGGAGATACCTGGGAGGTTCATTCAGTTAAGCATCTGTCTTTGGCTCAGGTCATGATCTCAGGGTCCTGGGATCCAGCCCCTTGTTGGGCTCTCTGCTTAGCCGGGAGTCTGCTTCTCCCTCTCCTTATGCCTGTCCCCCCTCCCTCTGCTCGTGCTCTCTCTTTCTCTCTCCCAAATAAAAAAATGAAATCTTAAAAAAAAAAAAAAGTGAGAAAGATAAATGAAAACACTTAAATTTCTTTTTGAAGTTTTATTTACTTAAGTAATTGCTACACCTGTTGTAAAGCTCAGATTCATGACTCTGAGATTAAGAGTTGCATGGTCTTCTAACTGAGCCAGGAAGACACCCCAACAAATGAAAACATTTAAATAAATGATTCCTAAACGAGGGGGGTCTAGTGAGAGATGCCCCCTATGGAAAACACGTGAAATCACAACCATGCACAGAATAGTTGATATGCCCCATTCTCAGTAACTACTCCCAACAACCATTGTCCTTAGCGGGAGTGTTTTCCCATCCCTGCTGCATCTAAGAGCTGAAAAAAGGATTAAGAACCTCAGATTTAACCAGTAACTACGGTATTTCTTAAAAGAGATGCTGAGGAAAAAAAAAAAAAAAAAAAAAAGAGATGCTGAGGAATCAGTGGGGGGCTGAGGTCTGAAAGATTGGGCATAGGGGATGAGCTTTTGGGGTGAAAGGCTAAGGACATTCAGGCTGTAGGCTGAAAACTTTGGTGTGAAGAACTGAAGTGTTTGGAACGGGGTCTGAGGTGCTGGGGATGAGCTGAGTTCAGAATTTTGGGTGAGTTGTGGGAGTATATGTTGTGAGGAGCTGTGGTATTTGGAGGGAGGTGCTGAGGGACCAGCCAGGAGAAACTCTCTTCCATCTTCCAGCTAGAGGGCTGGTTCCAAAGGGCAGCCTGATTTCTGCCTTCCCACCCCCGACTCCAGGTCAGGGCTCTCTCTGCCTCTCCTCTCTCCACCATCCCCCCTAGAGACTGTGCACTCCTTGAAGACAGAGGGTACCTGATCTTTCTCCTTGCATCCTTAACAGGTAGAGCAAAGCCTGGCATATAGTAGGTGCTCAATAATTATCTGTAGAATGAATGGAGTACTGGAGCCACGAGATTGAGATATTTAGGATGAAAAGGGAGCACCTGAAGAGAAGTGACAAAACTGTCATGAGAGAAAGAAGGGAGATAATGGGGTAAGGGGCCCGCTGCCTGCACTAGCAGGCATGAAAGAGTGGCATGTGGGGCCCCCTAGTGGGCAGACCTGAGGCTCACAGGGTGCTCAAGGGAGGGGCTGAGAGCGGGAGGAATGTGAATGAGAAAGAGAGGTGTGGTGAGGATAATAAAACCTCAATTGTAGCTAACCTTTAGGGAGCGCTTGCTACCAGAAAGGCGGAGGCACTAAGTCCTCTAGTTTACCCTTTTCCATTTCACTGTCACCACCATACTCTGAGTGTAGGAGCCATCAGCCCCATTTTACAGAAAAGGAGACTGGAATTTAGAAAAGCAATTAGGGGCACCTGGCTGGCTCAGTTGGTAGAACATCTGACTCTTGATCTCGGGGTAGTGAGTTCGAGCCCCATGTTGGGCGAAGAGATTACTTAAAAAAAGGGGGTGGGGGGAAGGAAAGTAGCTTGCCTAAGAGCAAACAACTAACTTGTTGTAGGACATGATGTGACTGAAGAGAATAGAAATGGGTATTGAGGTGGGGGAGTGGTAAATTTTATTGGGGGGGTGGTTCAGTTCAGATGTACTCATACCAACAATGGGATCTAGATCGGAATCTTAAACCCAAGGTGGATTTATCCCAATCTAATCCTAGTCCTGAATCCAGATACTTACTCAGTCATTCATTTCTTTAGTTGGTTGTTTTTTTTTAAAGATTTTATTTATTTTATTTGTCAGAGAGCGAGAGAGAGCGAGAGCGAGCACAGGCACACAGAATGGCAGGCAGAGGCAGAGGGAGAAGCAGGCTCCCTGCTGAGCAAGGAGCCTGATGTGGGACTTGATCCCAGGACGCTGGGATCACGACCTGAGCCGAAGGCAGCCGCTTAACCAACTGAGCCACCCAGGCGTCCCTCTTTAGTTTTTTTGATCACCTTTCTGTTCCTGTCACTTAGAAACCCAAGAGAACAATTTGACAATTCTTGCCCTCATGGAACGTACATTGGAGTAGGGTCTGTATTGCCAGGAGACAATGAACCTAGAAAGTGATCCTTTTAGCTTAGAGTAAGTTCTACAGAGAACATAAAATAAAGTGATGGGATAGAGTGGGAGAGGAATAGAGAATTCCTTTAAATGAGGTACTCGGACATGGCTGCCCTTGAAAGGGACTTATAAGGGAGACCTAAATGATGATAAGAAGGTAGTCCTTGGAGGTGTCGAACAAGAGCATTCCTGGTGGAAGGAACTCCAGCAAAGGCCTGGGATGAAAAATATCATGGTATATTTGAGTAGTGGAAAGAAGGGCTGTGTGGCAGGAACAGAGTGGGCAAGCGGGAAGCCATATGCTAACAGGACTTGGAGGCCCCAGTAAACCCCACTGTCCTGGTACAAGGCCCCTGGTGCTCCTTCCAAACTGTGGGTCACAGGGAGTCCACAAGGGCAGGCTGCCTCCATGCTCACAAAGGCAGGACACCTGAAACCCCAGCTTAATGCCAGAAGATACCTTTATCAAGGGTGAACATAAAAATGGTCCAGAAGCTGGAAGTGATGCTATTCCTTATCTACCACAAAGGAAGGTACTGGAAGTGGGCTCAGGGTGACCCCTTAGTACTGCTGGGGCTCTGCGGGTGTTGTGCTGCGGGGTTCTGCAGAGAGAGCCAATATCCCTCTGTCCATTTAGATAACAGTCTCACTGCCCTGGGCAAGCTCCGGGGCAATTCTTACAGGGGATAAAAAGATGGGCAGAAATAGGCCCTGCCTTGAAGGAGCTTTACCCACTGGAGGCAAGAAGATAAGCATGATAATAAAACAATGATGTAACAGAAGATTAGTACGAGTACAAATGGCTGCCTGAATCACATTGCCCTCCCCTTGCCTAACCTCAGTTCCCTGTTCAGGTGTTACTTTCTCAGAGTTGCTTTTCCTGGTCTCTTGACCAGATCGGATCCTTGAATGACAGCTCTCCAAAGTCCCATCACCACTTCTTCAAAGCACTTATCTCAAGTGTAATCTTATATATACACGTTTGTGTGACTACAGACTTCCTGAGGGTAGGGTCTGTGTCTGTTCATGTTTATCCTAGTATCCTCTTAAGTTCCCAGGATCTAGTAGGTACTCAGTAAATGCCCAGAGGGTAAAAGCAAAGTACTATGGGACTTTTAATGGGGGGGAGGGGTGTAAGTAGATCATGTTGAAACTATTGGACAAACTGGAGCAGATGAAAGGAGGGGAAGGATGTTGGCAGATGGAGTTGTAAGTGAGGGGTCATTGCTGGTAGAGAAGAGAGTGTAAGTCAGGTGCTGAGATGCTGAGGGCTTGGCAGGTGTATGGGAAACTGGGTGGTCAGGAAAAGAACATAAATCTGGGGATGAGCCAGATGTTAATAGTATTTGGCTTTGGGCAGGGCAGAGATGGGCTTCGGGAAGGACCAATGTCCAACTTTCTGACCAGACCAGGTCCAGAGGCTCGTAGATCCCAGACCTAAGCTAGAGATGATTACTTACCAGATATTCCCACTTGAATGTCCTGCTGTCTCCCCAAATTAAAAATGATCCAAATCCAAATTTGTCAGATTGAGAGGCAGTGTAATATGGCGGTTAAAAACAATGAAGCCACATCCTGGCCTCTTACTAACTATGGGAGTCTGCACATTTTATGACTTCTCTGGGCCTCAGTTTTCTCACCTGCAAAATAGGGATAACAATAGCACTCACCTCATAGAGGTCTATGAGGAATACATGATTAGTACATGAGAAAAGTAAAACAGTGCCTTGCATATCAAGAGCTCAATAAATATTAACTATTATAATTGCTTCTCTTGCTTTGCTCAGTTTTTTTCTCCAGTTCCTTTGGCTCTGACAATGACATGACTCTCCTGCCAATGACCTATGTTCAGAATCTCCAAGTCAACTTTGACTCATCCCTTATCTCACTTAGAGGGCAGAGGTGGGTTTGAATTCTGCCACTCACTAGTTGTGTGACCTGGGCCAAGTTACTTGAACTCCTTGAGCTTCATGGTCCTCATTGGTAAATAAAGATGTCACAGTGTTCACTATAGGGTGGTTATAGTAATTTACTGATAATATTTGTAGGTTAACGGCTCACTTCCTGATGCCAAATAAATGGTAGTTATTATTATGATCATCCTGTGTGTCGTCAGGAACCAACACCAGCACATTTTCTGCTTTAAATGTCTTTGTGCCCATTCCTTCTTTTGCATTTTCCTCCCACCACCCTAGACTTGGTCTACCTCACCCTCCAGAGTTGCTGGAGTAGCCCTCCTACCTTTGCCAATTCCATTTTAAAGATATTTTAAAAAAATTTTTAAAGATTATTTATTTATTTGACACAGAAAGAGAGATCACAAGTAGGCAGAGAGGCAGGCAGAGAGAGAGGAGGAAGCAGGCTCCCCGCTGAGCAGAGAGCCCCATGCAGGGCTCCATCCCAGAACCCTGAGATCATGACTAGAGCCTGAGGCAGAGGCTTTAAGCCACTGAGCCACCCAGGCGCCCCACCAACTCCATTTTATACTTCACTTTTCTTTCTCGCACTTTCTTTTTAGAAATATTGGTTGAAGGGGTGCCTGGGTGGCTCAGTGGGTTAAAGCCTCTGCCTTCGGCTCAGGTCATGATCCCAGGGTCCTGGGATCAAGCCCCGTATCGGGCTCTCTGCTCATCAGGGAGCCTGCTTCTCCCTCTCTCTCTCTGCCTGCCTCTCTGCCTGCTTGTGATCTCTGTCTGTCAAATAAATAGATAAAATCTTAAAAAAATAAAATAAAATGATTTCTTAAGAAAAAAGAAATATTGGTTGAACACCTATTTTTTTTAAGCACTGTCTCTGTGCTGCGGGTAGAGCAGGGGACAACATAGATGCTGTCCTTGCCCTTGGCAGGCCTACCTTCTGGTGAGAGGGACAAACTTAAACAAGTAAATATTTAATACATCAGGTGGTGATAAATGCTATGAAGGAAATCAAAGTGGGGAAAGGAGGTAGAGGTGCTATTTAACATAGGGTAATCAGGGAAGGCCCTTTGCTAAGATGAACATATATGCAGAGAGCTGCAGGAAATAATGTTGCTTTCAGTAGGTCATGTCTTTGCTGAAATGCTGTTTCCTTCAGAATTAAGCATGAATGCTCATGCATAACCTCCCAGAACCTCTGTAATTCGAGTTGGTTTTGTGATTTCATACAGCTCCTAGAATGCCCCTGCTTCTATAGACATGCTTAACGCATTAAGAATGTACATCTTGGGGCGCCCGGGTGGCTCAGTGGGTTAAAGCCTCTGCCTTCAGCTCAGGTCATGATCCCAGAGTCCTGGGATCGAGCCCCGCATCGGGCTCTCTCCTTAGTGGGGAGCCTGCTTCCTCCTCTCTCTCTGCCTGCCTCTCTGCCTACTTGTGATCTCTGTCTGTCAAATAAATAAATAAAATCTTAAAAAAAAAAGAAGGTACATCTTTAGGTTAATACTTATCTTAGTTAACCTAATACTTAGGTTAGTACTTATCTCTGATTGTGGTATCAGTGTGAACTTTTTCCTCTTCCCTAGGTGTGTTTTCTAAATTTTTTAAAAGCTGAACGTATATTACTTGAATAACAGCAAGAAACACAATGCCATGTTTCCCCCTCGTCGTCTTGTTATAATTTTCGTACAACTCTGCAAGGTAAATTTTATATCCCCATTTTACAGATGAGAAAACTGAGGCACAGAGAAGTTAGGCTAGTCCTCTGAACTCAGCTCTTGAAATGTTTGGTACCTGATGACAGGCTTGCTGTTTGCTTGTTTTAAATTTTAGTTTGGCCTTCTCGGTTAAAGCATAGGTTTCTTAAGGGCAGAGTCCTTGCTTATTCTCATGTCTCCCTCTTCCTCCCTCCTCATGCTTTTATCAGACTACTATGTACTGGACGTAAAGGGTGCTTTTTAATGGATTGGTCTGTTCCATGTCTGATCTATTGTTATGATATGGTTCATTGTCTTGCTGGTGGTGCCTTCGTGTATACTCTTGACCCTGGGCCTGCAGGTGGAGAACCTGAAGATCCTGGCCGACAAAGAGACGAGGAAGTTGGACCTCCACCCCCAAAAGGGCAGTGATTAGGCTTGTCCACTAGAGGCCGCAGTAGACTCGGGTTTAGAGAGACATCAGGGCTGTGGATTACTCAGCAGACCCCACCCCAGGAGTAATTTCCAATCCCAAGTCTGTCTGAGAGCCCACAGGCCCAGAGACAGCCTATCAGTGCATCTGGCTCCAATTCCTTCCAATAGTTCATCAGATTCGCAGACCTGGAATAAGTTAGCTCCAAAATAAAACGTGCTGATGGCAGCTGCTGGCAGGCTCCAGATGCCCCTCAATTAGCCAAATCTACCAACATGCACAGAGCACCGTACTGAGCACCTGCTGTGTACCACACAGCGTGCTGGATTCTGGGACTAGCCTGGTGAACAAGACAGACTCTGTTCCTGCCCTCCCAGCTCTTATGATCTAAGGAGGTACACAGACAAGCCTAAAAACATTGTGTTGTCTGATAAGTGGCTAACATGATTTCTGTTCCAGGATTAGTTCTCCTTGGGTCTCATTTCAGTGTGGATTATCCCATGGGATATCTACCTGCTTTAGAGAAATAAAATAAATAAAGGTGAGAGGCAGAGAAAAGAACCTTTGTCCACATTTGGAGAATCACTGTGGAGCCCCCCTCCTTGGCAGATCTTGGCAGATCTGAGGGCGTTTGGGGTTGGGGTGGGTGCTGGGGCAAGGAAATGCCAGGCCACCTCTCCACAGCTTTTCTTCTCTCCTTTTTCCAAGTGACCTGGGAGCTTTGCTTGGAAAGGAAAGGAGAGTCCCCAGATTTTGGGCTGTGACCCAGACTGCAGGTTTTCTCACTGTTTTTTCATTGCCTCTTTCTTTTCTTTGTTCCTTTTTCTCAGATTATTTGTCAACCAATATATTTATCAAATGAAGATTATGTTTAGGTTATCTCTTTTTACCCAGAAGCATGAAGTCAAGGAGTTGCAACAGTTAGGGAGATGAGATAATTAGAGAGGGGGAAGAGACAGACACCCATGCAATGCAGCATTTTGACAGGTACAAATCGGTGGCTACAGACACTCATTGCTGGGGTGGATCCCTGAGGCTGATGTGGTCCGGGGAGGCTTCCTTCCTAGACAGGGAGACCAGGGTCTTCCAGGATGAGCCCTCAATCTATCCTGGTAGGGTTTTTCTGTGAGAGACATCCTCAGAGAACAGAGGAGAGGAAAAAACAGCCCCCACGCCCCAGCTGTTCATTCCACTGTGCCTGGACAAGGGGCTCAGAGGCCCATGTGCTCAACATTCCTGAGAAGCAGCTTCTGAGTCAGAGCCCCAGAAACAGCTGAGGCAGCTTCAGGCTGGAGTCTTGGCTCTCTTTTCCCCTTTTCTGTCCAAAAGCAACTCCCTCCCTAGTTATTTGGATGTGACCAGAAACCCAAGCCCTGGGGTAGCAGCCTGGCTCAGCCAGTCTATAAAATGCCTTTGGTCCCTGCATCCTGTCCTAGGCTGCAGCCCTTAGGTAAAGGTGTGTGCCCCACACCATCTATGCCAGGAAGTCCAAGGAGTGAGGAAGATTCACCCCATGCCTACAAGTCAAAGTTCCCAAAGCAGCCATTGTTGGGCTGCCTCCAGGAAGGGGTCTTAACTAGGACTTGGCTGGAGTGAAGATACCAGCAGCATTCCCTGGGCAATTTGCCAGCTCCTTCTCACTGCCTGGGCGTGGGGCCCAGGACGTGCCAGGGCAATGCCAGCGAGCTGACTCAGGGGGCGGCATGAGGGGAAGAGAAAAACCCTTCTCACCCACCAGCTAAGAGAGGAGGTGAAGCTTACCCGAGGCTGGCTGTGACTGTCCTGTAGCGCAGACCACCAGCAGGCTCTGTGGGTGGGTCCTCTCCTCAGCCACTGAACCATCAAGCACCACATGTCCTGGGGCCCCCAGCAGAAGGTCAGGAGCCCCCCCCCCCAAGTCCCCTTTCCTCCAAAGACCTCTAGATGTGCAGACCTGGATTCCCCAAACCCCCTGCTGTGATTGATTCAGGCCCTGCCATTGTCACTTTCTTAAGACTGTGACCTTGAGCAAGCCACTTAGACTTTGGTGAGTCTTTTGATTCCTTATATTTAAGGTGGGACGGGTAATGCCTGCTTGCCCCAAAGAATTGCAGTAAGGATCAAATAAGATCATCTCTCTGAAGGATACTTAAATACTTTCCAGCACGTTTATAATAAGGTGTTATTATTGTCATGGTTATTCCTAAGACGGGCATTAAAGCCACTGGCCCTTGAACCTCAAAGTCCTCCTCTTTGCCTCTTTTGCCTGTCAAGTTGCTCTAAAGCCAGTGCTGGAATCCTAACCCAGGCCTGAGCCTCAGAAGCAGCGACACAGGCTTTTCTGCAGCGTGTTATGGTGCCAACCTAGGGAAGCAGCCTCCCCTAGCCCAGCTCTGTTAAACTGGTTCTTTCCCTTCTAATCAGTCTCCTCCAGTCCAGTTTGCCTGCAGTGATGACAAAGGAACCTAAAATAGCACAGGCTCTGCAAACATGGCTGGAGACTGCTTGGGGCATAAGGTGTGGCCTGTCACCCGTGGGCCTGTCTGGGCATCCCGGCCAGGAGCAGCCCTCACCCCTCCAGGGCCTGGTGTGTCTTCCTCCATGCAACAGAGGATGACAGTGCCTCCTGTCAGCACTTTAGGTGGCTGAGTTGGAATGACTGCCTAGAAAGTTGGCTTGGCTAGAGGTGCTGGGGGTGGGGGCTCACAGCTCTCCCCAACCAGCTCCTCTCACACACACACACACACACACACACACACACACACACACACTCTTGAGGCCTCTCCCTGCACCAGAGGCGAGCTCGGCTAAGATCGTGCAGAAAGGCAGCTGTCTTATAGTTCCGGGAAGGGCTGTAACTGGGAGCCGAGAGAGTCTGATTCTGAGGACCCTGCAGCCAGCAGGCCCTGGCTTGTCACTCTTGCTGCAGAACCAGTTTGGGATAGGCAGCTGTTGGGCCTGACTCTGCCCTGAGACTTTGCATGAGGACCTGGTGTATTCAAAGGAGGAGGCATGCAGGGAGCCAGGGGCAGAAGCTGCCGACCTCAGAGCAGCGTTCCGCATCGCTGAGACCTCCCTAACTCCCCATATTGGAAGCTGTCATTTTCGTGCAGCACTGAGTCTCACCCTTAGAACTTTCTCATCCAAGTCTGCCTTAAACACTTTTCTCTAGCCAAGGTATTCCTCTCCTGGGGGGTTGTTGTAAAAAGATAAAGTCTTAGTTTAGGTCAGGAATCCCACACTGATGGTCTGTTGGCTAAATCCAGCCCTTCAGCCTGTTTTTGTTGACTTGCACAATTTCATTTGGGAGGTTTTAACATAAAACAATCCAGATTTCAGGATGCCTGGGTGGCTTAGTCAGTTAAACGATGGACACTTGGTCAACAGACCAAGAGGTGCTCAGCAAGAGGTCTGCTGGATATTCTTTCTCCCTCTCCCTCTGCCCCTCCCACTTGTTCTCTCTCTAAAATAAATAAATAAATAAATAAATCTTAAAAAAAAATCCAGTCCAGATTTCAAATGTTTCTTAACATTTTGTGTCCTAGGTTGGTTCTTCCCAGAACAAGTCTTTAGTTCCCAGTAGTTTATTGGGAAGGTGATCCTAGGAAACTCCAGGTAGGGAGTGGGGAAATGAGACAGGGAAGGTAAGGGATAAGGTTAAGGTTACTAAGGAAATTACCATTTGGACGTCTGGAGCTTAATTCTCCTGGGGAACTCAGAGAAACAGTGTAGGACACAGGCCTCAAAATTATCTCACCCGAGAGGCAAAGGTATTAGCATGTTTATCCAGCAAACCCAGAAGTCACTGGCTGGGACCTGCTTTGCCTCTGGAGTGTTTGCGTTTGTGACTCCTGGTTTGGGTCTCTATAGGCTCTTCAGAGCTATCACTGTGAATCCTACTGTCCCTGTTTCCAATAGCCTGTTTCTTATTTTTCTTTGCATCTCATAGGGCAGTTCGCCTAGTGATTCCAAAAGATGTTGACTGATGACTTCTGTTTCTCTAGCCCTGTACTCTGAATTACTTAATTTTCTGAGTCTCGGGCTTCCTTACCTCTGTGATGTTCTATACACCACCTCAGAGCATGTTGAATAGGTCCTCACTTTGGGGGCTGACTTGGGGAGGCCCTTTTCGATCTCTTCAACATCATCTTTAATTGGCTTTCAGTTCCTAAGATGCACTGAGCTCCTTTCTGCCTCAGGTCAATACCCCTGCCTGAAAAGTGTGTTTGTTCTTTCATTCTTTCTTTCTTTCTCTCTCTCCCTCCCTCCTTCCCTTCCTTCCTTCCTTCCTTCCTTCCTTCCTTCCTTCCTTCCTTCCTTCCTTCTTTCTTTTCTTTCTTTTTTTAGATTTCACTTATTTATTTGACAGAGAGAGAGAGATAGCGAGAGAGGGAACACAAGCAGGGGGGAGTGGGAGAGGAAGAAGCTCCTCCGCGAGCAGGGAGCCTGATGTGGTACTTGATCCCAGGACCCCAGGATCATGACCTGAGCTGAAGGCAGACGCTTAATGACTGAGCCACCCAGGCATCCCGGGAAAGTCCTTTCTTTTTCCCTTTATGACATGCTAACTCATATTCACCATTTAGGACTCAGTTTAATGTCACCTCCTCAGTGAAGCCTTCCATATCATTCACTTGTCTACCCCTTACTAGGTTATGTCCCTCCACTGTACATATTCACAGTGCACTGTATTCTTCCTCTACGTATTTATAATAATTACATACATATTGGTGTAATTTGTATTTACACTGGAGTCCCATCATTAACGACATTAACTTATACAAACCCAACGATCCACCCTCAGCTGAAAGATCAAGAAACAAAGAAATTCCTTTATTTAAAATCACACTCCACCGTTAAAGCCAGATCTTGACATTTACTATCTCAGGGTGACACCCAAGGTGCAAAGAGAAATAGATGTTATTTCTTGGCTTTTGTGCTTCTAAATGCCAAGGTGCTGGCAACGTAAGGCATTTTCAAGAATAATTTTCCAATCTTTGCCTCATATACTGATTTTAGAATCCACCACCACCCACTAATGCACTCAAATGTAGAAGGTGGCAGTCAGCTGTATTATCTGTCTCTCCTTCTAGACTGAAGCTCCATGAGGACGGAGAACATGCTTGCCTCCATCCATTACTGGATCCCCAAGGTCTGGCAAAGTGCTGGCCCCATAGTAAGTATTCAATAAATCTTTGTTGAATGGATGATGATGGGTAGATGGCGGATGACAGAAGATGGGTAAGGAGGAGGGATGATCGTGAGGACCAGTGCTGTGCAGGACACACCTGGAGATGGGATGATACTTAATAAGACTTAGCTACTTCCCAGGTCGCTGGGAGAAGAATGAAGGCGATGAGGATGCTGAACTACTACAGTTGGACTATCTGCCTAAAGGCTTACTCTTCTATAAGTCTCTCAGGATTTAAGTCCTGTACTCTACTTTCCCCCAAATCAAATTCTCTGGATTAGAGCCTTATCTCAGGGAGTGCAGCCGCCTCTGAATCACTGCACAGAACTGCTGTACCCCTCAGGGCTCAGACAGTGGGCACCATCCGGCATGGATTCCTGGCTCCAAACTAAAAACTCCGCCCAACCCCCTACTGTGATCCTGTTCATGACTCCATCCCTATTTTAGCCCCAAAGTTTGTTTTGACCCCAATGCCAGCACTGATTTCTACCATAGTTGTTTTATAGCTCTTGTGCTGAGCCCAACCTTGATTCCTACGTTGACCTTAACGTTGGCCCAGACATAGCTTGCTTCTGATCCTGAGTACAGTATACATCCATGATTTTTTGGGGGGGAGAGTGGTTTTTATTTATAAAGCCTTTACACATAGAGTTTAATTTGAAATGAACAACTCTATATAATCATCCCCATTTTACAAATGAGGAAATCAAGAGGGTAGAAAATGCCCAAGGTCACACAGGTAGTAACTGGGGATCCCAGATCAGATTCAGGTCTTCCTGCTCTAAAACCAGGGCTATGGGAATCAGGGTTACTGACTCTCCAGATATATATCTTCATTGCCTTTGTGGCAAAGCCATCCTGGATAATCAAAGATCTCGGGGTACTAATAGTAGTCGTAATAATAATACCTTAATTTACTGGGCAATTTCTTTGTGACAAGCAAAGTACTGAGAAGCTCTTCGTACATTATCTCATCTAATCCCCACCACAAGGCTGCAGAGCTCCGTAGCTCCATTTTACAAGTGATGAAACCATGGCTTTCAGAGGTTAAGTAATTCGCCTAAGGTCCCATAGCTAGTTAGAGGCAAGCCAGAATTTGGACTCAAGAGTCTCTGATTTTAAATGTATTTCACTTCCGGGGCATCTGCCTGGCTCAGTCCATGGAGCTTGCGACTCTTGACCTCAGGGTTGTAAGTTTAAGCCCCATTTTGGGAGTAGAAATTACTTAAAAATAATAAAATATCTAAACGTAGTTTACTTCAACTTTTACAAAGAAATAGGAAGGCAACAGGAAGCAGCTAGGAACCTGGGTCTTGCAACTAAGTACCCCCCATACCTTTTGAGCCATAGTGCCAAATTCCAGGGTTTGACCAAAACTGGGTCAAAAATGAGTCAAGTCTTGGTAGAACTGACTCACTGTGGTGTCTGTCAGCTCTAAAAGGAGACAGGAAAGGAAGCCTCAGAGGGTAACAGCCAGATGACCAGTACAGAGGGGATGAAGGTCCCGGAGGCATCACCCACAGGCCCTGCAGCGGTTAAACATGGAAATTCATGTGCCTGCCAAAGAAAAGATCCAGACTTCAGATTCACTGAAAAAATTAGACCTGCCAATCCCCCTTTGTTTCTCCATACTCAGCCCTATTCCCTAACAGGGCTCCATTTTGGTCAACTTCTCTGTCTTTCATCTCTGACTCTCCCATTCTATCCTTCTCCTTCATGGGCAGGCTCTTTGTTTCCATCCCAGTCCCAACCCCATCTCAGCTCCTGACTCTGAATATCACTGTGGCCATCTTCCCACGCCCTGTTTCTCTGACTCTTATTCTCAGTGCCTGGTAGATTCCTGTGTACCCCCTCTTTTCTGGCAATCATTTTTTAAGTAAAATATACATAACATAAAATTGACCACTTTAACCATTTAAAAATATTAATCACTTAATTTTTATTATAGTGAAATAGACATAATACTTACCTTTTTAACCATTGTTAAGTGTTCCATTTGATAGCATCAAGTACATTCATTTTGTTGTACAGCCATCATTGCCGCCATTTTCAGAACTTTTCAACCTTCCAAGTAGAAACTCTGTACCCATTAAACAATAACTCTCCAGCCCCTCTCCCCATAACCCTGGTAACTTCTTCTTCTTCTTCTTTTTTTTTTTTTTAAGATTTTATTTGTTTATTTGACAGACAGAGATCACAATCAGGCAGAGAGAGAGAGAGGGAGAAGCAGGCTCCCTCTGAGCAGAGAGCCTGATGTGGGCTCGATCCCAGGACCCTGATCATGACCTGAGCTGAAGACAGAGGCCTCAGCCCACTGAGCCACCCAGCCTCCCCTACCCTGGTAACTTCTATTCTCTTTTCTGTCTATATGAATTTTTTTTTATTTTAAGTACCTCCCAGAAGTGGAATCATATGATATGTGGTCTCTGTGTCTGGCTTATTTCACTAAACATAACATTTTCAAGGTTCATTCATGTCGTAGCGTATATCAGAATTTCATTCCTTTTTAAGGCTGAATAATACTCCCTTGTATGTATAGGCCACATTTTGTTTACCCATTCATCTGTCAGTGGACAGTTGGGTTGTTTCACCTTTTGGCTTCACCTATGGTGAATAATGCTGCTGTGAATATGGTATGCGGTATCTTTTAGAGGCCCCGTTTTCAGTTCTTTTGGATATATACCTGGAGTGGAATTGCTCAATCATATGGTAATTCTATGTTTAACTCTTTGAGGACCTGCCAAACTGTTTTTCATAGTGGCTGCACCATTTTACATTCCTACCAGCAATGCACAAGGATTTTAATTTCTCTACATCCTTGCCAACACTTGTTATTTTCCACTTTTTTTTTTATTACAGCCATCCTAATGGTTTCAAAGTGGTATGTAAAATCCCTTTTGCACACAGTGTTTCTAGTATTCCAGATTCCGAGGGTCCACTCCTCCCCCCGGTTCTTGAACTTCCCCTGGCTGTGAGGATTAGCATTTTCCTGTGGCAGAGAAACCACCATCTCTGAAAGCGGCCAACACACGTCTTTCTCCATGTGCCCTCTGGTCTTTCTTTTAAACTGTGACAAGCTGCTGCCCATCTCTTTGCCTTTTGCTTATGGAGAATTGGACTGAGAAATAATACCGGCTTTGGGAGGAATACAAACTCAATATCTTTAGGCCCACAGTGTTCTGAGCTCTTTAATTCATGTAGTCTTCCAGACCAGAGACCATAGGACTCCACGGGGACCGACTTTATGGCTTTGACCTGCTACTGACCTCAGAACCAGAACAGCATCCAGATCCTTGGGCAAAATTGTTTCTTGGTCTCATTAGGACCCAAGGGAACCTCTTATGTTCTAGTTACAACCCTCAAGCTATTTGAATCGAGCCCTTTCCTTTGCTGGGGCTCAGATTCGGTGGTTTAGGTCTCCAAGACAGATCCTGGGTGTGGTGATTCACCTCCTGCATAAGCCTTATGACTCCTTGAGGGGAACTTGGAGACCTGGAAATTTGGTTGGGATTCCCAGTTTGTATTCCCAGAACCCAGACTCTCTGGGGCAACATTTGTTTATACTTACGTCCTCTCCGTGGACTTCTGATGTCAAGAGCAGAGCACGTCAGACCTGGCCCCCACGTGGGTGCGTATCCTGAGCTTTGCTACAGTCCAGGCCTTACCTCTTTGCTCAGATTTGGTGCCAATGTACATTTCTTTTTCTTTTGATCTTTTCTGTTTTCTGTGAAAGCAGGTGGAAAAAAATAGAGACCTACGGAGGGAAGTGATTCACCCTAGTGCAGAGATGGAGTCAGCAACCAAGCTGGGAATGGGGTTCCATTCTCTGACTCTGAAACCACAGCCCTCACCACGAGCAGTCACCCTCTTCCTCACGATAAAGCTCTCAGCTTGTGCTCCAAGATAGGGCCTTTGTACTTGACAGGTGCCACTGGGGTTGGGCGGTAGGACTCTCTACCTTCATTCTTCCCACTCTAACCCATGAGACTATTGTGTTGATTTTCAAATATGGATTTCATGGTACAGCTGTTGAAAGGAAATTTTTAAGGCTCTTTCTAAATCAAAACACATGATCTTGCAAGTTTGGAAAAACAAAGCTCCAAGAATGAGGAGGCAGCTATAGCTCTCCTCTCTTCCCCTTCATTCTCACTTCCCTTCTGCTGTCCTTTCATTTCAATTCTCCATCCAGCTCCGGCACCCAGCCCTGGGGGAGTTTTCATTCTCCCATTCCCTCCAGCCCAAGCCCAGACAAGTCACTATTTTTTGCTTCACTTATTTCAGTTGAGACTGGTAGGGATTTTCAGCTTTACTAGAAACCTTATACACATCCTTGTTTGAGAACCTATAGTGCCGTGGGGAGCCTAGGTGGCTCAGTTGGTTAACTGTCCAACTCTCAGGGTCATGAGATCGAGCCCCTGTTGGTGTGGAGTCTGCTTGGGATTCTCTCCCTCTGCCCCTCCCCACCTCACACACACTTTCTCTCTCAAAAAAAAAAAAAAAAAGTAAAGAAAGGAAAAAAAGAAAAGAAAAGAACCAATAGTGCCTTCCTAGAGTCTATGGTATCAGGTACAGACTTCCACCTGGCTTTTAAGAACTTTTACCATCAGACCTCAACTTTCCTAGCTCTACTTCGTTCTCACTGATCTTCAGTGTAAACTCATCCTAATTGTGCCAGATTTCTCACTACTTGTATACATGTGTACACACATACACACAGTTATTTATTCTCCAGAATATATACAATGTTTATTGCAGCTTCTCTCATCTTCCAGGACTCTTATTTGGAACTTCCTTCCCCGCCGTGCTTTACCAATCCAACATGACACGTCCTTTATGATCTGGTCAGGTCTAGGAAGTCTCTAGCTTCAGTGTGTCTGTTCTGTCTTTCCTGCAATTTTGGTCAGTGGTCAGAGTGTTTAATGTAACTTATTTTATTTTATTTTGAATTTTTAAAAGATTTTATTTATTTAAATTTTGCGAGACAGAGAGAGAGAGAGAGAGAGAGAGAGAGAGCCTGAGCACAAGCAGTGGGGAGGGGCAGAGGGACAAGCAAAATCCTTGTTGAGCAGGGAGCCTGACACAGGGCTCCATCCTAGGACCCTGGGACCATGACCTGAGGCAAAGCAGATGCTTAACTGACCGAGCCACCCAGGTACCCTGTAATTTTTTTTAAAATTATGGTAAAAACAAGTGATCCGAAGGGGCACGTGCACCCGAATGTTTATAGCAGCAATGTCTACAATAGCCAAACTATGGAAAGAGCCTAGATGCCCATCAACAGATGAATGGATAAAGAAGATGTGGTATATATACACGATGGAATACTATGCAGCCATCAAAAGAAATGAAATCTTGCCATTCACAACGACATGGATGGAACTAGAGGGTATCATGCTTAGTGAAATGAGTCAATCGGAGAAAGACAACTATCATATGATCTCCCTGATATGAGGAAGTGGAGATGCAACATGGGGGACTAGGGGGGCAGAAAAAGAAGAAAAGAAACAAGATGGGATTGGGAGGGAGACAAACCATAAGTGACTCTTAATCTCACAAAACAAACTGAGGGTTGCTGGGGGGAGGGGGTCGGGAAGGGTGGGTGGGGTAATGGACATTGGGGAGGGTATGTGCTATGGTTAGTGCTGTGAAGTGTATAAACCTGGCGATTCACAGACATGTACCCCTGGGGATAAAAATTTGTTTATAAAAAATAAAAATTAAAAAAAAAAAGAAAAAAAATTATGGTAAAAACACACATAAAACTTACCATCTTAACAGTTTTTAAATGTACAGTTCAGTAGTGTTAAGTATATTCTCCTTGTTGTGCAACTGATTTCCAGAACGTCATCTTACCCATTAAACATCAACTTCCCATTTCTCCTAACCGCTGGTAACTATCACTATCTATTTCTATGAATCTGACTACTTTGGAAATCTCTATATCTAAAGATATGTAGAATCACGTAGTATTTCTTTTTTTTTTTTTTTGACTGGCTTATTTCACTTAGTATAATGTTCTCAAGATTCATCTATGTTGTAGCATGTAACAAAAATTCCTTTCTTTTCAAGACTCAATAATATTCCATTTTGTATATAGACCACATTTTTTGTATCCACTCATCTGTCCGTGGCCACTTGGTTTGCTTCTCCCTGTTGGCTATCGTGAACAGTTCTGCAGTGACATCAGTGTGCAAATATCTCTTTGAGACCCTGCTTTCAATTCTTTTGGATATATACCCAGAGTTGGGATTGCTGGATCATATGACAATTCTGTGTTTAATTTTTTGAGGAACTTCCATGCTTTTTTCCATAGTGGCTGTGCCATTTTACAGTCTTACCAACAGTGCCAAAGGGTTCCAATTTCTCCACAGCTTGCCAACACTGTTCTTTTCTTTTTTCTCTTTTTTTAAATAGTACCCATCTGGCTTAATGGCATTTTAATTGTTTCATGTACACTCATTTTGTCTTCTTTACCAGATTTTAAACTTCTTCAGAACTTCATATGTTCTTCTGTGTACCCTCAGGGCCAGGCCAGCACTAGGTCCACCTTAGGTATTTAGAAGTAATTTCTGGTTGATTGAATGACATTAACAGCTTGAGTTGAGCTTAATTCTTTTATTTTTGAACTTTGGGTGGAATTTTTTTTAAGATTTTATTTATCTATTTATTTATTATTTATTCTGTCAGGGAGCCTGATGCAGGGCTCGATTCTAGGACCCCGGGATCATGACCTGAATGGAAGGCAGACGCTTAACCAACTGAGCTACCCAGGTCTCCCTAGAATTTTCTTTACAAATAGAATGAGCTGACTGCCATGATAGACTGAACAAATCTTAGGTCAGTATGCCATGGAGCAGAGGGTCTGCTCATGTCACATGTCACTGTTGCTTCCTTCTTGACTAAAAATGCAAACATCATGGTCATCCCACAAGTTGCTGGGCCCATTGTTGCTGAGGATAATTCCCACGCTCCCACCCTCTCCCACCCACGCTCCCATTGTCCCAAGGGACAGTGCTCTGGAAACCCTATTTTACTCAGGTGGAACCAGAAAATCCCAGGGAGGAAAAAAAAATCGAGGCGTTCAGAAGGTTGTCTGCAGGAACTATGACTGAAGGAACCGTCAGGAACTATTCCTCAGAAAGTAGAGCTAGTCTCAATTCTGCTTTGTTCTCCCCTCTACCCAGTTTCTCCCAATTTTCCTGAGGTCCTCAGGAACCAAATTCTCATCCACTGCCATGACTTTGAGGGTTGCGCTCATTCCCCAGACTCTTAATTTCTATATGGAAAAGTCCCTCCATTAGCCATCCATTTGGCATTTTAAAAATGAACTGATCACTAGCATCTAAAAAAAGAACAAAGTACAAGAGTGCCGAAGCAATTAATTTTTGAGACTAGGTTCTTTAGAAAAGTCGCCTCAGGGTGGCTGGGATTGCACAAGACGCTCAGGTGTACATTCCCTTCTTGATTCATCCTTGTCTGAGAAATTCTGCCCCAAAGTTGGCCTTCCAGCCCTGGATCTTTCCCATCTCTATATGGGCCCTCATTTCAAAGGATAGGGTTGGAGTAGAAGCTCCAGTAGATAGAAAGTTTGTGATTTAATTGGGCATTTCCCGGGTAAAAATTCAATCAACACTCCCTAGATAAGCTCTGACTGACATTTTCCCCAAGCTTGTTTGGTGGTAAGACTCTTCTAAGATGCGTATTAAGAATCGACTCCTAGGCCCCAACCTGGACCTAATAAATCAGAATTTCCAAGGAAGTGACCTGACATTCTACATTTTTTTCAACCTTCAAGCCCAGTAACTTTTTTTTTTTAAGTTTTAAAAAATTTATTTGAGAGAGATAGTGAGTATGAGAGAGAGAAGGGGGCACCTGGGTGGCTCAGTTGGTTAAGCTCAGTCTGCTTTCGGCTCAGGTCATGATCCTAGGATCCTGGGATCCAGCCCTGCATCTGGCTCCTTGCTCTGCAGAGAGTCTGCGGAGCCCTCTCCCTCTGCTGCTCCCCCTGCTTGAGCTCTGTCTCTGTCAAATAAATTTAAAAAGCGCGCGCGCGAGAGAGAGAGAGAGAGAGAGAGAGAGAGAGAAGGCACGCACAAGTGGGGGAACCAGGGAGGGGAGGAGCAGGGGGAGAGAGAGAAGTAGACTCCCCACTAAGCAGGGAACCCCACAATAGACAACAACAACAACAACAATGCAGGGCTCTATCCTGATCCCCAGGACTCTGGGATCAAGACCTGAGCCCCAGGCAGATGCTTAACGGATTGAGCCATCCCAGCACTCCAAAGCCAGGTGATTCTTATAATCAAACAAGGTCAGAAAACCCAACATTAGTGAATATTTATTTATTTATTTATTTAAGATTTTACTTATTTATTTCACCTACAGAGATCACAAGTCAGACAGAGATCACAAGTAGGCAGAGAGGCAGGCAGAGAGAGAGGAGGAAGCAGGCTCCCTGCTGAGCAGAGAGCCCGAGGCTGGGCTCAATCCCAGAACCCTGGGATCATGACCTGAGCGGAAGGCAGAGGCTTTAACCCACTGAGCCACCCAGGCGCCCTAGTGAATATTTATTATTACAGATTCCTGGGCAGTCAACAGGATACTTTTTTTCCCTCAGGGAGGGGTAAAGAGATAACACTATCATAGTGATAATCAACACAGGCTTTGGAGTCAGAAATCTAGCTTTGACTTGCCAGGTATTGGTGTGGCTGTGTGATTTTAACTGCTCAGAACCTTGGTGTCCTTATCCATTCCATAAAGTGGAATGGTGTTGCATCTCCCTCGTTGAGGATTAAGTGAGATAATGCACATGACTATTGCCCAATGCCCTGCTAAATAAAATGCACGTGATGCAGTGCATTGAAAGAGATGCTATTGTCATTTCCCCACAGAAGAACCTTAGGCTATCCTCATCATTTAATATGGGTGAATAATGGTTGCAAACAAGGAAAACTCGCCACTGATGTTCCCAGACATCCACATAGCTATAAGCACAGCCAGAAGACCCAGTGATTGCTTCTCTGACCAGCCTCAGCTGTGGCTGGCTGTATTAAGGAAAAGGAAGAGCATTTTTATTAAAGTCTGGCTCGACCTAAGTAGGCAGGAACCGACACGGACATGACTTGGACAGCCGGGGCTACCCTGGGATGGCACATTGGTTAGAAGTAGGAAGATTCCCAGGTGTAAGAACAAGCATCCCCACATTCCCAAAAGAATGTGATACTGCATCAGAGATAGTTCTCTACCTCCTGGAATCGAGCAAGTTGGGGACTAAGTCCCAAGTCTACCACTTACCTATAGCGTGCCCTTGGGTAAACTGCTTAAACTCTGTGAGTCTCCGTTTTCTCATTCACAACATGGGGAAAATAATAGCTTCCTTAAAGGTTGTTGTTAAGATTGAAAAAGAAATGAATGCTAAGCAAATACAAGTCAGTTATATCATTTATCTTTAACAAAGGATAGATTATAATATCCCCTTGTGGGAAGCAACCTTCCACTTCTTTTTTTTTTTTTAATGATTCATTTTGTTTGTTTAAGTAATCTCTCCCCCACAATGTGGGGCTTGAACTCACAGCCCCAAGATCAAGAGTCAAATGCTCTTCTGACTGAGCCAGCCAGGTACCTCTGGCTTTCCTCTTCTTGAACTGCTGTCACACCTCCCACCATCACTGCCCTCAGAGTAAAGAGGAGCCTCCTGGTCAGAATACTTTCATGCTGTTTTTCCGCTCATTCTGCAAACACACCTATCTCAAGGGCTCTGCGCTGTGTCCCTGCTCCCTCCTCTCACAGACTTCCATACATCTCATCCTATATACCTTCTGAAAGGGAACACACCCTCCCGGGCCCCAGGACTTGGCTGCTTCATCACACTGTTACCAATCACCGCTTGGAGAAAAGAAGTACCTTCTGCAGGTGGGTAGGAAGATGAAGAGACTGAGGGTGGGGGTTGAGGGTGGTCAGGAAGGGAGGAGTAAGGATTTAGACTTAGGAGGGGAGAAGGTGGAAATGTGTCATGAGTTTCCTCAAAATCCGTGAATTCTGAATCTCATCGTTTTCAGTGAATGAACTCAGATGATTCACTTCCCTTCACTAGCCCTCCATTTTCCTCTCTGTGTAATGGAAAGGGAAATGCTTGCACTTGCTTTAAAGACAGAGGAGCATATAGAATCCAGCTTGCGGAAGCCATGAACACATGAAATTATACATCATATGGGCTATGGATGTTATGTGAGTTTGCTTCTGTGCAAAAATTTTGAATATACTAGCTCCTGGCTGGAAGTATTTCCTTAAACATCATTGACTTCCTGGCATTGCCTACCAGTTTTCAGTTTGCCTGGGTATCCCCTTCAGCTTCCTGGTAAGTAGCCCTTGCCATCCCCCATGGGAACCCAAGCAGAACTTCCAGGACCAGGACCTACCTTTGGTTCCTGGAGGGAGCTCAAGATCTAGGTCTGGAAACCCATGACCAACACTCCTTTAAGGTCACAAGTTCCTGACTGAAGAAGTAACTGGGTTTGGGTTAACGACAAAGACAATTTTGGCCAGGGCTCAAAATACTCAAGCAGAGATCTGAGCTAGCTGGCTTGGATGGGGCTAGGAATTGGGCCAGAGATGGTGAGGCAGGGAAGGGTGAGAAAGAGTAGAGGTCAGAGGCTGAAGCTGGAGGGACCAACTCAGCCTCTCTGTTCAGAGCATTATTGACGACAGAGTATAACCTCAGGGTGCTGCCCCTGGGCTCTCTGTTTTCCATGAGTAAGGAAGCAAGTATGCGGCTTCCTCTGCCCTGCTCTTTCCACTCTTTCGCAGGCTGATGGGGGGTTAGCAGTTCCAGCACCTCCCCCATCGTGTTTCAGTGCCTGCTGTGACAGCAGCATCTTTTCCCTGAGCGCTAAGCTAAACACACGGAGGATCAGAAGACCCACGGAAGCTACGTGGCCAGCATTCAGGGCCTCTTTCCCAGAACTGCAGAGGAATCCGTCTGCCCTGGGTATAGAGGGGAAAAGAGTAGAGCTTCAAGCCACAGACAGCGGATAAGGGTGGGAAGGAATGGGAATCAGGGTTATGGGGGGTGATCAGCACATGCAGCTGGCTGGCTGCTGGGAACTGGCTAAGGACACGACATCCCGACTTAACTGGAATTCTGGGATCCACTCCAGAGGATTGCTGGTCTTCTTGACCAGTACAGCCATAGTCAAGAAGGCAAGGCAGGCACTCTGGGTAGGAATTGTAGTTTACAAAGTTCATCCTTCTTTTTTCTTTTTTTCTGAGAGAAAGAGAAAGCATATGTACATGCATGTGCAAGCAGAGAGAGGGGCAGGGGCGGGGGGCTGTAGAGAGAATCTCAAGCAGGCTCCATGCCCAGCATAGACCCAGGCTTGATCTCAGGACCCTGAGATCATGACCTGAACTGAAATCAAGAGTCAGACACTCAAGTGATGGAACCATTCAGGCACTCCAGAAGTTCATCCTTTTATGTCTAGTATCTTAGAGCTGTGTCTGGCACATAGTAGGCCCATGATAAATACTGAGTGCATAAATAAAGGAATGAACGGATGCTTTCCCACACTAAGCATGATCCCATTCAATCTGCAGTGTGAGGCACAGGCAGAGTGGGTGTTGCCTTGTTTTGCAGATAGGGAACTGAGAGCAAGAGAGTTAAGTGTCTTGCTTAAGGTTATTGAACTTGGATGTGGTAGACCTGGGGCTAGACACTGTACTCTTGGTATAGTACCATGTTGAACATTCTTGGTGTAGCAACCCAGGAGTATATCCTATGACTGGATGTGAACTTCCCTTTAGGTCCCACTGGTCAGAAAATAGCCTTTTCAGGAGCCCAGTTTCCTGGACATAGTCTCAGGGTCAAGTTTGGACATCCTGGTTCTCTGCACAGCTGGCACCTGCCTGCTCTTTTATGAGAAGCTCAGGAAAGGGGTCCCCTTTATTAGTCTCTGTTGCCACATCTGACTTGGCCCCCTGAAACACAGAGGCAGGGTGGTGGTGTGACTGTGAGTTAGGAATGGAATGAAGTTCTGAAATTATGTTCCTTATTCTCTTACCCTTGATAAAAACTTCAGATAGCCTAGATCACCAGGTTAGTTCCTGAAACTCAGGCAAGCAATTAAATCATACTATACCAAGGGTTTCCCAGGAACTAGGGACCCACAGCCTGAGGAGTATTCTGGAAGGCAGTCTGCAAAAGCAGCAAGAGGGTTCCCTGAGCCGGAATATTGTATATATCATCTGGCCCTCATCTTCACAGCATTCTGTCTTGTACCCCTCCTGTACCCCTCTCGTACCCCTCTCCATTGAGGCAGTGAGGTATGGAGCATGGCAACAAGAATCAGAAAACCTGGGTCTTAGTGCTGGCTTTGCTGACTCATCTAGTCTGTATCTTTTCTCTACCTTGTTCTCCTCATTGCAAAATGGGAATAATGATTTCCAGCTATGCCACAAAGAGGAATAGATTGTGCTTTTCAGCACAAGACAGAAATAATACCAGTACTATTTTTTTATGGCAAAAGGAAAAGAGAGTAGGGAAACTAACAGGATGCTCCAAAGCTCTCTGTTCCCACTTGTTTGTTGATCCATCCCTCATTAAGCACCCACGTGAGCAAGGCCTGTGCCCAGTACTGAGGAAGAGAGAAAGATATTTAAGATGTGGTCCCTGTCCTCAAAGAATGGAAAAGACCAGCACAGCTGTGCAATAAAAAAATGGACACGAAGATTTCAGGAAGCACCAAAGATGGCAGAGTGGAAAGAAAGTTAAGAGCTGGAGGCTTCCGGATGGTTCTATCAGGTGAAGGGACTGTAGTGGGAAGGAAGGGGAAGAAGAGTGTCAGCTGCATAACGGTCTCCAAGCCTCTTTGTCCAGGAGGAAATGAGGTCATCCTGCTCTCAAGAATGAGCATGACAGCCTCCAGCCAAGTAATCTGGAGTCATGAGAGCTGCTGGGGGCGCTCTATGAATCATGACAGTGTGCTGGGAATTTCCTGATACTTAACCTAGTAGTTTCGGGGTAAGTCCTCAGGCTGCAACATCTCTGTTTACATTTTGATCACGTTTATTTGCAATTAAGGGTTCTAAATCCAAACAAAACATGCTTCAGTCTTTTAGAGGAAGTAGCAAGACCCACTCTGAGACCTATAGCACCTCTGACTCAGTCCTTTCCCTGAGACGCTGGGCACAGAAGAACTCTCTACAGAGGGTGATGGGTCGCCTTCCTCATGAAAGCTGGATGGTTAACTTGCACTCTACCCGGAGCAGAGGCTGGCATCCTGCTACCTCTGGCAGGAGCAGAGCAGAGAAGCATTCCTCTTCCCTACTCTGATGGCTTTCTCCCCGCCATCCTCTTGGCCCTCTCAAGTGGATCCAGACCCAAGGTCCAAGCAACAAAATGCTGTAGGCCTAGGCAGAAAAAGGGACCAAGCCTTGGGCCTGGCTTTAGGGCCCTGGTGAGTTACAGGGACTCAGCCCCCTTTCCTCTCATTACGGGGGGACAGTCCTTCTGGGTAGAAAGAAGTGACCCCCCCAAGCCCTGATTCCCAACACTAGGGGAAAGGGATGGGGTTGACTGAGCTTCCAAGTCCCTGCTGGGCTCCTTCAACTGTGTCCGAGGAATACGTGCTTGTGCGTGTCTGTACAGCTGTGTGAGCTTGCCCTCAGGCAGGAATAGCGGGTGGAGTCCTTTACACATGGTCTGTCTTCCTGGAGGCCAATCTTGTTGGATAAACAATTATTTTATCTTATTAGAAGCAAGGCTTTAGGATGAAGTCTAGAACACATATGCATTTTTTAAAGATCTACAATGAGACTTTTGGAATGGGGGATACAAAGGTAAGCTTTCAAAAAATTTAAACAGCACAAAAGGGCATACAGTGAAAAATAAATCTCATTCTTGTCCACCGGTTCCCCAGTTCCTCTCCTCAGATGCGAAAACAGAACTTCCTACCCCTCCACAGTTTACTGCCTATGTTAACAAGGCTTTCCTATTATTTTGTCTTTATTAACTACCTATACTCTGGGCCAGGCAAATAAAGGGATTGCTTGTTATAGGAGCTTTTTGGAAGATCCATCAACACTTCAGTAAAAAACATCTATAGTTTGTGCCCTTAGACTTGTTCTCGCAATCCTATAATATTATATCATGATCCTTGGCCAATCCTTATCAAGCCGTCACTTTCAAACACCACCCTTAAACCAAACTGGCAAATTCTCAGTAAAATCGGATCTTGCCTAAACACTGCCCCTGCCAGTCACTACCAAAGGCCCTTACCTCCGTGAGCAATGAACTCAACTTTCCCTTACCTCCGTGAGCAATGAACTCAACTTTGTCTTATCCACTGGTTATGTTGGTGAATTTTGGGGAGCTGGTATTGGAAGCCCCTGTCAGCAGGAGTTAGCCAGCGTGTGTCATGTGCACTTTCTTTCTTTTCAAGGATTTTACTTTATTTTATTTTTTTTTAAGATTTTTATTTATTTATTCGACAGATGGAAATCACAGAGAAGCAGGCAGAGAGAGAGGAGGAAGCAGGCTCCCTGCTGAGCAGAGAGCCCGATGCGGGCTCGATCCCAGGACCCTGAGATCATGACCCCAGCCGAAGGCAGAGGCTTTAACCCACTGAGCCACCCAGGCGCCCCTTCAAGGATTTTATTTTTAAGTAATCTTTTATACCCAACCTGGGGCTGGAATTCACAATCCAGAGATGAAGAGTCCCCCGTGCTCCCCGGATTGAGCCAGCCAGGTGCCCCTGTCAAGTTGCATTTTCACGTTGAGAAAGAGGCTCAGCTCTAGGAGCTGCACACTATGCCCCTATACCCAGGGGTTCGAATCACTCTCTTAGGCGGTTGGGGGCCAAAGGTGGAAAGACTGGAGAAGAGCTGATTTAGGGTATCTGGGAAGGGTCAGCAGAGCTGGACAGAGGGGTGTCTCTCTAGCGCGATTCGGAGGCCTCTGCCCTGGAGTGGGGCCCAGGCCAGGTGAATGGGAGGAGGGGGTGAGGAATTGAGATGCCTCTAGGTCTCTCTGTTCGAACCTCGCTCTTCGCCTCCGCTGGGGACCGCGCTGCCCCTCACTCCCAGTCAAGGCTGTGGAAGCCCACGGGGCCTGGTCGCGCCAGTCCCCAGGGAAGCTGAGGGAAGGGAAGCGTTGGGGAGATCCCGGGCGGGGGCGGGGCCAGGCTGGGGCGGGTCCTGATATAGAGCCCCGCAGCCGGCCGGCAGCACAGCGCGGCGACTGGAAGCCCCAGAGCCCCGCGGATTGTCAGAGTGTCAACCCATCCCGCTGTCCCGGCTCGGTGTCTCTCCTGCCGCAGCTACCGGTGAGTGCGGGCCACCCTAATTGCGCAGAGCTGCTCCTGCGGGCGTCCCTTCCCCCAACCCCGGCTGCCTCGGCGGTCCCCGGCTGACCCCGCTCGGCCGCGGCCGAGCCTGACTCACCGCTCGCGGTGCCTGTGCACCCTCTGTGGGTGCTCGGACCCCTAAGCCCCCAGCGGGGAGAGACGGCAGGCCTGGGGGCCCTGGTCACCGCCGGTGCGCCCCGCAGGAGACCTTGGAATTCCTGCCCTGAACTGCGCTAACCCAGCCGGCCCACCTTCTCGCTCCTCCGCTTCTGTGTCAAGCTGACTTCTCCCTCCCTTGCAGAGCCGCTGCCTAGAGCCCCAGCCTCGCCACCATGAGAATCCTGCTGACGTGCCTGCTCCTCTGTGCCCTAGTGGTGAGCGACTCCGAAGTAAGTGGCTTTCCCGCTTTGACCTATAGCGGGCCAAGGGGGCTTGCAGGATCCCGAGCAGCGCCAGGGGTGGCACTCGGGGTGGGGTGAGGGGGGGAGGACGGGGCTGCACAGGGAGCTGGAATCCTCTGGCTTCCATCAACGGCGGGACCAGACCATCTCGGGGAAAACAGGACAGGTGTGGCAGTGGGAATCCTGAGAACTAAGAGAGTTCGCGCTTTCAGGGAAGGGAGGAAGAAGCCGAAGAGACGTCGTTCCCCGCCCCACCCCCGCCTTCTTGCACCCAGTATGTGAAGCGTGCTTGAGTCAATCCGTTTCTCCCTGCTAGAAACCTATGATCTTCCATGTGAGGGTTAGTTAGATATGAACAAGGTGAAGAGAGAGGGAGCCAGAGGAAAGGGTGAGATTTGGGATTGGGGCCAGTTTGTCCTCCCCCTTGAGTCCCAGGAGCGCGGGACCTTTGCTGAACTTTCCCCTCCCCTCCATCTCTTCCAGGGAAGCCAGGAACTTCACCCAGTGTCTAGTGCATGTGAGTATCCACCCATTGCATAATATCTGACTGTACAGACCTCTTGGAAAAGCCTCAGGGGGCAGCCCCTCCCTGGACCTGCTGCAGGGCTGGCTCCCCCTTGCCTCCTCCCACGCTCCTTTCTTACCATGCCACCTTTGTGATCCCCAGCAAACTGCGATTGTCTGAATGGAGGAACATGTGTGTCCTACAAGTACTTCTCCAACATTCATCGATGCAACTGTCCAAAGAAATTCCAAGGGGAACACTGCGAAATAGGTATGGGGATCCTGACTCTTAACTGGGCAGGAGGGGCACCAGAGATTTGGGGGCAGGGAGAGATGGGTGAGGTGCAAGAGCAGGCGGGAGTTAGGAGCCGGAGGTGGAGTGGGGGACATCTTCATCCCTGGGTGTGATACACAGTCAAACACAACCCCATCCTCTTTCGTGCATCTCTGGCTGCACACAAATGTGAGACAGGGATGGAAGAAGACCCTTTCTAGTGTTTCCTGCCAGGCCTGAAAACATGTGAGGCCTGACAGGATCTCTAAAATGCCTGTCTGAATTTCCTCTTCTTTCTAATATCTCTCATCCTCACATTCTTCCCTAGATACAACGAAAACCTGCTTTGAGGGGAATGGCCGCTCTTACCGAGGGAAGGCCGACACCGACATCATAGGCCGGACCTGCCTGGCCTGGAACTCTGCCACTGTTCTTCTGAAAGAGTACCACGCCCTCAGACCCGATGCCCTTCAGCTGGGCCTGGGCAAACACAACTACTGCAGGTGAGGTGGGGCAGCAAAGACCCTCTCCTATCCCCACAGGATCCCTTGTTACCACCCCCTGTGTTTCCAGAGTGCTTTGTGTAGCCTGAGGAAAGCAAGGTCTCTGGCTGACTTTTCCCTGGAGGGGAAGGAGATGTATTCTGGATTGGAATGACACCCCCCCCCCCCTTCTGTGTTACCAGGAACCCAAACAACCAGAGAAGGCCGTGGTGCTATGTGCAGGTTGGCCTAAAGCAGCTGGTCCGGGAGTGCATGGTGCAAGAATGCTCTTCTGGTGAGTGTCACTGACCTGCTTGTGACAGTAGGGAAGATCATATGTCCCTTTATCCCATCACAGGAGGGTCGAGGAGGGACCCTGCCTGGCCTTGAAAAACTGGGAGGTTAGAAGACAAGAGAGAGACATTCTCCTACTTGCCTCCCGAAGACATCCTTCTCTTTCTTCTCCAGGACAAAATCCCCTCACTCCAGAAAAGGCTGAGTTTCAATGTGGCCAGAAGGCTCTGAAGCCTCGCTTTAAGATTATTGGTGGAAAATTCACCACCATCGAGAACCAGCCATGGTTTGCCGCCATCTACAGGAAGCACCACGGAGGCTCTGTCACCTACCAGTGTGGTGGCAGCCTCATCAGTCCTTGCTGGGTGCTCAGCGCCACACACTGCTTCATGTACGTTCTCCATCTCTTCTCCCTGACCCTCCTGTCTTACCCCAAACGCATCTCCTCCTTCCCAGCAAAGGATGCCACTTAAATTCTAACCCTTTAGGCCCCTCCCGTGCAGTCCATGGGCTTGGGTGCAAGTCATGCTCTGAGGCCACCTTGAGGGGAGGGGACGGGATGAGAGCTCATGAGATCTGACTGACAAGTCTCCCCTCCCACAGTAATTACCCAACGAAGGAGGACTACATTGTCTACCTGGGTCGGTCGAAGCTTAACTCCAGGACACCTGGGGAGATGATGTTTGAGGTGGAGAAACTCATCTTGCATGAGGACTACAATGATGACAGCCTTGCTCACCACAATGATATTGGTGAGTGGAAAGCCCTTATCTGCCATAATGATGATGGTTGGAGGAAGAGGGGTCCAAGAAGAGATCCAAATGGGAGGTTGAGGTTGTAGGGGAACTGGAGATCTTGCTTTATACAGCAAAGGGACAAATGCGAGAGGCCTACTGTTCCTCTGCAGAAACCTTGAATTTCCAAACATTTAGCCTCCTTTAGACGGCAATGGCCCGGTAAGCATGTGACACGGGTGGGGAGTCCCCTTCTTTTTTGAATACAACCTCTGCCTGTTCCAGGATCTGGAACTTAGAGCATTGAGCTGAATTTAGCCCATCTGCCTCAGCCACCCATACATCTGTATAGACCAGCCCTGGCTGGCCAAGGCCCACGTCAGCAGCTGGAAAAAACCCTTGAGGCATGGGACAGGGGAGGCTTGTTTCAGGTAATAAGCTGCCAGCAGACTTTCCAGGATGGCCTCTGACCCTAAATGATTTAGGGATAGACATCCAGTCCTTCAGCATTTGGAGGGGAGAGAGGGTGACCACCTGGCCAGGTAGAGATCTTTCCCCCTGACCTCCCCTGCTTCCTTCTTCCCCCAGCTCTGCTGAAGATCCGCTCCAACACGGGTCAGTGTGCACAGCCATCCAGGTCCATACAAACCATCTGCCTGCCTCCAGTGCGTGGAGATGCTAATTTTGGCATGAGCTGTGAGGTCGCTGGCTTTGGAAAAGAGAATGTCAGTAAGTGACATTTGGGGCTGGCTCAGAGGGTCCTGAGGGAGTGTTATAACCTGGAAGTGAGCTCAACTTGATCAAGATAGGACTGTGGAGATAGAGATGGGAGCACTATGGAGGTAGTAGGTGGTCCAGGGATGGAGTGGGGAGCACTGTTTAGGGAGTGATGGGCCATAAAGGTAAACAGATGGGGGTGTGTGTGAGGGGCTATACATGGGGTAAAGGCTCAGATTTGTGGGGGAAAGAAAGGCTTTCCCTGCTAGGGACACTTTTTGGTCCCTTCCCTGGCAGAGAGTCCCTGTGGGAAGGCTGTACAGACACATCTTAAAGTAAACTCCTGTTTCCTCCATCTAGCCGACTATTTCTATCCAGAGCAGCTAAAAATGACTGTTGTGAAGCTGGTTTCCCACCAGGAGTGTCAGCAGCCACACTACTATGGCTCCGAAGTTACCACCAAAATGCTGTGTGCTGCCGACCCACAGTGGGAAACAGATTCCTGCCAGGTGAGAGTTCCAGCCTCTCTTCCTGTCACCCCCAAACCTCCCCTGGGCTCCTAGGCCTATCCCTGCCAGCTTCAGAGAGCCCTTCTCCAGCCAAAGCCCCAAGAAGTCAAAATTAGGAGCTCAGGTCTTAGTTTAAACTAATCCTTGTGCATTTACCAAATGTTTGTCATGAGCCTGGCTCTGTGCTAGGTACTTCAGACTGGAGAAGGGAAGGGAATAGGACCATAAGAAAGAGGAAAACACTAGAAAATAATACAACTTAGAGCTCAGGTATGGTATGAATTGTAAATGATCAGTGTTTGGAAGCTGGAGGTTAGTGCCAATGAGGTGGTCATAAAGGGAAAGCTTTAGAGAGAAGGTGACTGGAAGAATTTGAGAAGGCAGAGGGAAGAAAGGAGACTGTTCCAGTTGAAAGATACAAAAATGAGCCTGAGCATGGTATATTCCAGGATGGCGAGGAAAAGGGTCTGAGAGTGTAGATGGAATTGTGGCAGATAGCAGGGCTTTGAAAGCCAAGCAGAGGATTTTAAACTCGATATGGTAGGAAATGGAGAGTCACTATGGACTTGGGGATTCTAAGAAACTCTCCTTTTTCTCTCTCTCGGGCATGACTGGGTGATTGGATCAGATGGCTTTCTCCTCCCTTTTCCCAAGGCTCACCTTCTGTGTCTTCGGCTTAACAGGGAGACTCCGGGGGCCCCCTGGTCTGCTCTATCCAAGGCCGCCTGACTCTGACGGGAATTGTGAGCTGGGGCAGTGATTGTGCCAAGAAGGACAAGCCAGGCGTCTACACAAGAGTCTCACACTTCCTGCCTTGGATCCACAAGCACACCAGGCAACAGAATGGCCTAGCCCTCTGAGGCTCCCCAGGGAGCCAAGGGAAGCGAGGGGTACCACCCACTCCCATGCTGGCTGTCATTTTTGCAGCAGAAGTGCCTGCTTCGGCTCTATATAAGGGAGAACCTGAGAAAGACAGGCTCTCGACGAGATGGTTTTTACGTGTGCTGCCCCCCAGGGGGGAGCGACAACAGCTTGATCCTCAGCTACAGGCCTGGGTGCTGAGTGCCCAGAGTCCCCGGGGCCAGGATGGAGGGATGGCCCTGACCCAGGATGGTTGTTGACCAGTTGTTTGTCTTTTTCTGAACTGAAGCCTCCTGGAGAGAAAAAATGCCATTTCCTGTGCATGGGTAGAAGGAGAGCCAGAACCCCCAACAGCGGGCATTCATGAGGCCCACTGTTGGGAAACAAATAATTTCTCAATTAGGAAGCCGAAAAGAACCGAGGTCTCTTGAGGGAGATCGGCCACTGTGGAACAGTGGCTTGGGGAGTGGAGACAATAATGACTTGAGGGAAGGGCTCTGACATTCCATGAATGTATCAGGAAATATTATATATGGATATATATGGGTACACACTTGTGCATGGGCTGTCAGTGTAACAGCTGGTGTCCCTGTGTGTGACTGCAAGTCTCTAACTATTTCCCTAAACCGAATGGACTATGATGACACATAGAAAGGTCTGTCTGGAGAGGTTCAGGGTCACTCCTAGGGCCTCTTGGGTCTGTCATGTGATCATGCCCATGAATGTATCATTCTGGGGCATGCATGCCTGTGACCAGCAGTAAATTTTCAGTTTCACTTTTACATAGATGTTCTTTCTTGGCCAGTTATCCCTTCTGACCTTTTGTCTGAATTTATCCAATCATCACTGGGTGAGGTGAGGCCCACTCCTATACACTGAATATTTAATAATTCTGCTATTTTTATTTATATCTATTTTTGTAATTTTGAATAAAAGCCAATAAAATGTGATTTTTCTGAAGACTTTGGTTCTTTCTTGGTACTTGTATGGGAGGGAGTTGGGGAGCATAAAAAGTGGAAAATAATGATGGTAGCGTGTACCCTAGAGTTTCTTGGGGGCTGAATCTCTGTACTTAGTGGGGCTTCGGGAATAGAGGCTAGAAGAGTCATAGAGTAAGTTCTCCATAGCAGCATATAAGGTACAGCCTGATGTGTGGGCTGCATAACAACCATGAATTCCCTCCTTAGCCTGATGCCTTTGTACAGTGCACATCTTTACAGCTGTACACAGTGATCCTCTAGGATAAGTCCCACCATATTCTCTTCACTCTGCCCATAACAATCCTGGGGCTGACCTCAACCAAGGAGAATATCTGCATGAGTGAAAATTGCTGATCCCAAACCAGCCCAGCTTGAGTGTGGCATTTTGGGAACAGAAAACAATTTCCCATCATGTGTGTGAGGAGCTGGTACTAAGTTTCCTCAGTGTGTTGATGGATCTCATGACCAGTCACTATGGTCCCTAATATTATGAGAGGAGTCTAAAGCTAGGTGTTATCCTAATGGAGGTGACCACACATTTTGAATCAAACATAGGTTTCTGAAGAACTAGGGTGTAGAAGGCAGGCAGCAAGGGGTGCCTGGGTGGCTCAGTCGTTGAGCATTTGCCTTTGGCTCCAGTCATGATTCCAGGGTCCTGGGATTGAGTCCCGCATCCCTCATTGGGCTCCCTACTCAACGGGGAGTCTGCTTCTCTCTCTCCCATTATTGCTCCCCCTGCTTGTGCTCTCTCTTTCTGTCAAGTAAATAAAGAAAATCTTAAAGAAAAAAAAAAAAAAGAAGAAGGCAAATGGGGAGATACAACTGGATGTTAAAATGCTGGAGTTTCCAAGCTATGTTATTGGGTTTGGACAGTGTTTCTTAACAAGTCACCTGATAACCTTTTTAAAAAAATATATACATGCTGATGCTCACCCGTAGAGACTGTGGGTGATTCAGGTCAGGGCTGGTGCTAGGGCTTGTGAATTTACAGAAGCTCCTCAGGTGGTTCTGATAAGCACTCGGGTTGAGATCCTTTGGGGATAACTGGCCAGAATATGTGAAGGGCCAAGTAAATTCAATATATGGTCAGTATGTGTTCTTTGCATGAATAGTCAGTTTCCTGAGTGGAGTTTGAGAGTGCAAGTTCTTCTGTTCAGAGGTTCCCTAGACCATGGGCCCGGGAAGGCAGGGATCCAGAGTATTCTGCATTTCATCCCTATAATCTAACATGTTATCTTATTTATTGTGATACAATGGTTCAGAGCATGGATTTCAGAGTCAGGTGGTCTGGACTAGAATCCTGGTTCTGACACTAGCTGTGTGCCTTGGGAAAAACTTGTAACGTCTCTGTGCCCCAGTTTCCCCATCTGTAAAAAAGAGATAATAATATCTACTTCCTAGGAATTTTTTAAAGGATTTTTATTTATTTATTTGACAGACAGAGATCTCAAGTAAGCAGAGAGGCAGGCAGAGAGAGAGAGGAGGAAGCAGGCTCCCCGCCGAGCAGAGAGCCCGATGCGGGGCTCGATCCCAGGACCCTGAGATCATGACCTGAGCCGAAGGCAGAGGCTTTAACCCACTGAGCCACCCAGGCACCCCAACCTCCTAGGAATGTTATAAGGATGCACGAGTTTACAAATCCTGGAAACTAGTAAAGACATAGACACGATGGCTGTTATCACCAAACTATGTGAATTCTTATAGAACCGAGTGGGAACCTCCTCTACTCTTCCACCCCCAGGACTGCATTAGTGGGTTTGTTTTTTTTTAATTTTTAAATATTTTTATTTATTTATTTGACAGATGGAGATCACAAGTAGGCAGAGAGGCAGGCAGAGAGAGGAGGAAGCAGGCTCCCTGCCGAGCAGATAGCCCGATGCGGGGCTCAATCCCAGGACCCTGAGATCATGACCTGAGCCAAAGGCAGAGGCTTAACCCACTGAGCTACCCAGGTGCCCCGCAGTAGTGGGTTTTGTGGGAGCTGGAACTTGCCAGAAAGAAAAGGCATGATGTGAAGCTAAGGGGCCCAGCCCAGGCTGAGTTGCTTTTCAGCCTCTGTATGTCTCCCCCACCCATCTAGGGGCCAAGAAAGATCTTGTTCCAACATGAGCTGTTCCAGCATCAGGGCTCACAGACACTGAAAACAGGAAGTGTGAGCCCCACCGGCTGGGTTGAGCTGGGTTGAGCAATGACACTGCTAACTCTTTTCAGACCATTTCCCAGCCGCCACCCAGACCTGACACCCCCACCTCCCCATTGCCGCCACTGCCACCGCAGGCCCAGCTGCCACCAGGCCTTGTTGTTACCTCTTCCCTAATCTCTCTCAAGGCTCTCCAGGGAACAGCTACTTCTCCAGCAATTGAAGCTCTAGATACTAAGCTGTCACTCATTTTGGGGACTGCCTTCTCCTAGTCCTCACTGTGTACGGGGCAGTGTGTTTTGCTTTGTTTTGTTTGTTTTGTTTCCTAAGTAAGTTCTATTCCCAACATGGGGCTTGACCCTATGGCCCCAAGATCAAGAGCCCCATGCTTTACGACTGAGCCAGCCAAGCGCCCCTTCATTGGACACTGTGTTAAGTTCTTCATATGTGATCTGATTTAATCCTTACAACAGTCCTGTGAGGAAGGTGCTATCATTACCCCCACTTTACGGTGGAGAAAATGGAAGCACAGAAGGAGATTGAGTGACTTGCCCAAGGCATCACAGCTGGTAAGTGGCAGACCAAGTGTTCAGATGGCTTTAGAGTGCATAGACCCAGCACTGTGACATCTGACCCCCCAGGAGGGCCCAACCTGGGAAAAGGAGAACAGCCCCCTTTTAAGCTCCCTACTTTAGAGATGCTAGGTTTCTAGGCTAAGTGTATAAGAATTTCCACCCATGTCTATAGGATATTTTATATTATGTATTATATGATATGCTATATTATCTATTATAACTCTTTCCTCTTTAACGATTCCCAGGCCAACTGAGGAGACCATACTCAGTCACGAGTTTCAAAGTAAAATTTCACTCTTCTCAAGCTAACCTCATCCTTTTTTGCTGAAACCTGATTTCATTGAAGTGGTTTCCGTTTTCACCAGAACCCCTCCTTCTGAAATATTCTGTGGCCCATTCTATCACAAGGACTCAACTTGATTTCCACTTATGTCAACCCCCAATAACCACACACTTCACTTACCCTCCACATTCACTCCCAGGCTGTCCATTTTCCTCCCCAGCAGCAAACATCTGAACCTTCCCTTTAAATCAGACACAGTGGGAGAAGTTGCTGAGGTGATTTTTAAAGAACAGTGCTATTGAGAAACAAGTCACATACCATATAATTCACCCCCTTAAAGTGAACAACTGAATAATTTTTATATTCACAGAGGGGTGCAGCTATCATCACAACTAATTCTAGAACATTTTTATCACCTCAAAAAGAAATCCTATACTTGGGGCGCCTGGGTGGCTCAGTGGGTTAAAGCCTCTGCTTTCGGCTCAGGTCATGATCCCAGGGTCCTGGGATCGAGCCCCATATCGGGCTCTCTGCTCCGCGGAGAGCCTACTTCCTCCTCTCTCTCCCTGCCTGCCTCTCTTGCCTACTTGTAATCTCTGTCTGTCAAATAAATAAATAAAATCTTTTAAAAAAAATCCTATACTCGTTAACTGTTACTCCTTTTTCCTCCTCTTCCCCTCAACCCCCTAATCTACTTTCTGTCTCTATGGCTTTGCCTATGCTGGACATTTCATAAAACTGGAATCATATAATATGTGGTCTTTTGTGACTGACTTCTTTTGCTTGTCATAATGTTTTCCAGTTTCATAAATGTTGTACCATGCATCAGGACTGTTGCTGAGTTTTATTTATTTATTTTTAAAGATTTTATTTATTTATTTGACAGAGATAGAGACAGTGAGAGAGAGAACACAAGCAGGGGGAGTGGGAGAAGGAGAAGCAGGCTTCCCACTGAGCAGGGAGCCCGATGAAGGGCTTGATCCCAGGATCCTGGGATCATGACCCGAGCCAAAGGGAGACGCTTAGTGACTGAGCCACCCAGGCTCCCCTGTTGCTGAGTTTTAAATAGCAAATTGGGAGAAAAGATAGACTAGGCCTTCTTCTAACCTTGCAGTCCCATTGATGGTCATTCAAGAAATAAAAAACAAACAACCAATCAACTTTTAGGTGCCTGCACACCAGGCATTGTTTTAGATGCTGGGGTACAAGAATGAATGGGACATAGTCCTAGTCCTCAAGGAGTTCACAACTTTGCAAAGGAGACAGAACCAAGACCACAATTCAGTGTGATAAATGCTATGATAAAAGTATGTATAAAGTGCAAGGAACAATGATGAGGAAGCAGTTAATTCTGCCTTGGGAAGTCAGGGAAGACTTTATAGAGGAGGTGCTATTTTACCTGGGCCTATCAAGATGCAAAGAAATTTGCCTAACAAGAGGGAGAAAGGTATTCTAGGCATAGGGAAGATCATGAGGACATGAAAAGGCGAGGCATTCTCAAGAAATGATGACTAGGGGTGCCTGGCTGGCTCAGTCATTAGGGCGTGTGACTCTTGAACTCGGGGTAGTGAGTTCAAGCCCCATGGTGGGCATGGAGATTACTTTAAAAAAAGGAAGAAATGGTGAATAAACTGGTGTGCTAGAGAAAAGAGTTTGGAGGTTGGCCATGAGCTATGGGCAGACAATAGCAGGGGAAGGAGCTGGTAGGATCCTTAGGTGAGGACCCTTAGGCAGGGCTGGTAATCGGTAGCAATCATGAAACAGCTACTTTCCAAGATTCCTTTCAGATGTCCTCCTGCCATCCAGCCTCTTTCCACTTCATGATCCAGCAACTATAAGGTTACAGCTGGGCAGAGGGCTCCCTAGCAGGAGCCTCTGAGACCCTTTCTCCTCCAGCTGCCATCCAAGTGTTAGTACTCTAAAGTTCTGCTACTGATATATTTTGAATATCACCTCTTGCACTCAGGTACTGTTTTTCTCAAAATCTAGGAAGTCAATTAAGTTCAAGGAGCCATAAAAAGGTTTTTTTTTCCCCTTAACTAAAAATTTTCACCCAATAGGGGCACCTGGGTAGCTCAGTCTGTTAAACGTTGGACCCATGATTTTGGCTCCTGTCATGATCTCGGGGTTGTGGGATAGAGCCCCATGTTGGGCTCTGCTCTCAGCAGGGAGTCTGCCTGGGAATTCTCTCTCTCCCTCTCCCACTGTCCCTCCCCACCACCAGAATAAATGGATGGATCTTGAAAAAAGAATTCTGTCCAATTATAAAAGTAACTGTAGGGATGCCTGGGTGGCTCAGTTGGTTAAGCAACTGCCTTTAGCTCAGGTCATGATCCCAGAGTCCTGGGATCGAGTCCCACACACCTCAGGGTCCCTGCTCAGCAGGAAGTTTGCTTCTCCCTCTGACCCTCTCCCCCTCTCATGCTCTCTCTCACTCTCTCAAATAAATAAATAAAATCTTAAAAAAAAGTAACTGTAAAAGTAAAATGCTCCCATAGTATTTCATAACTGTTGTTAACATCTCTGATTTCCTGCGTCTCCTTTGCAATCAACCTCCTCTACTTGGCCTTGAACATTGGGTTCCCTAAGGCCTCATCCTAGATGTTCTCCTTTTCCCACACTAAACTTTCTCTTACACAGTCTCATTCACACCTAAGCTTAAATTACTACCAGTAAACAGTTGACTTGCAAATGCTTATTTCCAGCCAGACCTACCCTTATTTTCTGTTGTCTACTTGACACCCCCTTTTGGTTGTCACATGCAGGGCATCTCACACTTAACCTGCTCCAAATTGGCACTCTCTTCAGGCCTCAACCCGATGAACTTCTACCATCACTCTCTGTCTCAGATGATGGCATCACCTCCATTCACATCCAGAAACCTAGAAGTCGCCCTGACACTTCTCTCCTCTCATTCCCCTCATCCCATCCTGGCAATTTGCTTCATAGCTTTTGAAGTCCTCCCTTTCTTTCCATTTACACCACCACCATTTGTTGAGCCACCATCAATTCCTGCTTGGACTACCACAATAGCTTCCCAGCTGGCCTCCCCCATTGACTCTATCCCTACCCCCTTTCCTCCCACACCCCCACCAATCCATTCTGGAGAAATCTTTTGAAAAATGCCAGTGTGCCTAATGACTCCTGCTGTTCTTGGCTGGCTGTCTTGGGCAGTGTCTGGTCTCTATGTCCTCTCTAGCTCCACCTGGCAGCAACCTCTCCCAGTCTTGACCTACTGTGCCATTCTCTGACTCATCAGTCCCTCTCTTACCATGGGGCCCTTGTTCATGATGTTCCTTCTGCCTGGGACTTTCTTTGACTAGTTAAATTTTTCCTTGTGCTTCAGAGATCATTTTCTCAAGGGAGTCTTTCCTGGGCTGCCTCTACTTATATAAGATCCCCCTATTTTGTCCATAGTCTCATGGCAACAAGCACCACCTCTTTGATGCACTTGCAGTTGTTGCAATCTTACCTTTGTTGCATCAGTATTTGATTAGTGTTCACCTTTTCATCAGATTATAACCAGAGACGATGTGTTTTTGATCATTACTGTATCCCCAGCACCTAACACGATGTCTAGAATACGGCAGACATTTAATAAATATTTATTGAATGGATGCATTTTGCTGTATTTCTTTCCTTTTAAAAATATTTATTTATTTATTTATTTGACAGAGAGAGAGAGAGACACAGCGAGAGAGGGAACACAAGCAGGGGGAGTGGGAGAAGGAGAAGCAGGCTTCCACTGAGCAGGGAGCCCGATTCGGGGTTGGATCCCAGGACCCTGGGATCATGACCTGAGCTGAAGGCAGACGCTTAACGACTGAGCCACCCAGTGCCCCCTATTTGCTTCTTTTTTACATAGTTGTGTTCACCGTCTATACATAACTTTGTATCTTGTCCTTTTGCTTTGGGTATTTTGTCATAAGTCTTTTCCTATGGTGTAACAAACATCTCCAAGGCTTATATGTACAATGTAAATAATAACACTTACCAACCTACCTTTCTGGATTCAGGCATCATAGATAAAGTATGTGAACATTCTTTATAAACTGTATATACTATATACATATGAGGCAATATTATTTGCATTTAAAAGGAAATGTAGGTGCCCTCCCTATCCTTGCCTTTGTACCTCCTTTCCTGAGGCTTTTTTTTTTTTTTTTTTTTGGTGCTCTTGTTCCGCCTGATCACCTAGTTAAAGTCTAAAATAACTCATTAACTTTTATATGCTACCAGCCCAAGGACATTTGTATTTTTTAAAAGGACTTCTAACAGAAGGACACTCAGGCCAAGTTGATGAGGTCTGGGAGGGTGAGAGGGGACTCAAAGATATTTATTGATTCATTGATTTATCTTTCATTCATTTAACACTCATTGAGAGTTGCTTGCAGGCCTGGCACTGTGCTGTGGAGGTAAAAGCTCTGGTCTCAGCTTCAGGTTAAGCGGGGAAACAGACACGCAAATGAATGGAGTACAGTGAGAGCATAGTTATGAGGAGTAGGTACAAGTTGGTCATGGATGACTAAGAGTGCAGACTTGGAGGACAAATATGGAAAGGAGAAATGACAATCTGAGCAGAGGACAGAGCATGTGCAAAAGTAAAGAGGAGGGAGAAAGCAAGAGGGCACTCAAGGAACTGCAGGTGGTTCAAGTGGATGGGGCGTAAAGCCAGTTTGGCAAGGAGATTTGTCTGGAGGGATTGATGAGAGCTACAACCTGAGGGCCTAGAGGACCGTGCTGGCCACGTGAAGGACTTTGGACTTTATTATGGTGTAAAGTCAGTAAAAAGTTTGGGGCATGTGGCAGCAGTGTGAACGATGGATTAAATGAAGATTTTTAAAAAAGATTTTATTTATTTATTTATTTGAGAGATCACAAGTAGGCAGAAAGGCAGGCAGAGAGTGAGAGGGAAGCAGGCTCCCCGCTGAGCAGGGATCCTGATGCGGGGCTCGATCCCAGGACCCCGAGATCATGACCCGAGCTGAAGACAGAGGCTTCAGCCCACCCAGGCACCCCTAAATGAAGATTCTTGAGCCTAGGTGATATTATGGACAAGGAAAACAGATAACGCTGAGCCAAATGAGAGCTGGAGAGCTGGCCTGAACCCGGGCAGTGGCAGTGGGCTGTAAGCAGAGTGTGACGATCTGGGAGATTTTGTGAAGATAGGATTAACCTGGTTCCTGGCTGCAGGAGGGGGTGGAGAGGGGTGTGTGGAAGGAGAAGGAAGTATCCTTTGGCTTAGCCTCCTGCTTTCAGACAGGTAAGATGTGCATAATTTCATAGTTGAGTTTCTACCATAAGTGATTTCCCTAAAGCCATATCTAGTAGGTAGTTGAATAAACTAGAGTTATTACTGGGTGGAATTTGGGGGAATCAGAATCTGCAGGGCAAGCTAGCCCTGCTGATGGTCTTTGGGACTCTGTCCACCCAGTTGGAGAACTTCCCGGTCACCAAAATCACTAAGTAGTGATGTTATCCAAACCTGAAGGCATTGATGTTTGTTGCCTAAACATCCCAAATCTGTTCAGCCCTGTGACTGTGGTTCTGACTCCAGGAACTTCTCTAAAACCTCTAGTCCTGTGATGCACAGTCAGTGAGTTGGTAGATGGATCTGTGGCATATATAAGGGGATCTGCAGACTAGATCCGGCTCTTTGCCCTCTGGGTTCCTAAAACTGAGATGTGACTTCTGGTGTTCGAGCAGGTCATGTGCACTTAACACATAGCCAAGATCTGCATGCATAGTGTGAAAATGAAGTGGATTTTGTAAGAACTTTGGCTAGTTGGGTTCCCAGCCCAATCCTTACATCCCCCTGCCAGTTGTGGCCTCCCAGTTGCCCTTAATTATTCACTCCCTCTTAATAAAAAGAACAGAGAATGACTTTCCTCTCTCACCTGGCTCTTCCCATCTTCGCTTTTTGGTCTCTTTAGCTCTCCTCTCCAAAGCATGTGTATAAGCTGAGGTCAGTACTGTTGGCAAGCAGGACTCTATAGTCTCAGGTTGGCTTTTCTCCTAATTACTTTGGTGAAAGAGGGGACCTCAGGTTTTCTCTTATTACTCGCTACACCCGCATACCCTTTACCATCCCAGGCTGAGAGGCTCTGCCAGGGAAGCTCTAAGCCCTTGAGTCCCAGTGGGGCTGAACGTATATGTGGAGTTAACAGCTATTGATCATATCACTTTTATTTTCCACTGGAATTTGGCCACCATCCCTGGCCTTGGAGACCTATAAGATTTATGCCAGGATGTCCCATGGTGAGCTTACCAGAAGCCCTTCTCTGATAGCCCTTCTTGTACCCCCCTCAAGTCAAGACTTGCTCGGCCATTTGCCTTATAGCCCTTTCTTTCTCCTTGGCTAGACTCTCTCATGGCTGAGAGAATTAGGAAAAAGGACAGAAAGAGACACATGGTGAGATAAACACTTTGCTTAGAACATCAATCTAAAGTGGTGGTTCTCAGGGCGGTGGGGGGGGTGGTGCTGGTTGGTGGAACATGGGACTCCTGATCTTGGGGTTGTGAGTTCAAGTTCAAGCCCCATGTTGGGCGTCTAGCTTATTTTAATCGAACAAACAAAGTGGTGGTCCTCCAAGTATGGTTCTCAAATCAGCTACTTCAGTATCACTTGGCACTTGTTAGAAATGCAAATTATCAGACCCTACCCCAGATCAACTGAATCAGAAATTCTAGAGAGGGAGCCCACCCATCTGTGTTTTAGGAAGCCCTGCCGGTGATTCTGTTCCATACCCAAGTTTGAGAATCTCTGATCTAAGGCACTGATTCTCAGACTGCAGTATGAACCCAGACCAGCTAGGGAGCTTGTTAACCATAACCTGGTTAAAGAACCTGACTGGTGTCTGGGAAACTATTTTTAGCAAGCTCCCTAGGTGATTTTGATATTCTTCAAAGATTGAGAATCATTGATCTAAGGGATTCATCTTATCAATTAGCTGAGTCTCTTGGGGAGAGAGCAGAGAGAAGGCTGTGGAAATGTCTCTCCAAGTTCCAAATGCCACCTGCATCTGACCCTCTGGGGAGCCTGTTAGAAGAGTAAGATTTGAGTAATGTATTGAACCATACTCTCTGGGCCTGAGGCCCAGGCACTTACCTTCAGAGGTCTCGAGTAATTTTTATGCATGTGGAAGTTTGATAACCCTGGAGCAACAGGTGGGCAGGTGTTCTCAACGATCATATGGCACATTAGAATCACCTGGGAACTTTAATCATGACATACCTGCATACCCGAGTCTGCTTTAATCCAATCTGGGCTGTGGCTTCAGTACTTTTTGCAAGTCTTCCCATCCCTCACTGTCACCCTGCTCAGCCACATCTCCATGATTTTTTTTTAAAGATTTTATTTATTTATTTGACAGAGATCACAAGCAGGCAGAGAGGCAGGCAGAGGGAGAGGAAGGGAAGCAGGCTCCCTGCTGAGGCTCCATCCCAGGACCCTGAGACCATGACCTGAGCTGAAGGCAAAGGCTTTAACCCATTGAGCCACCCAGGCGCCCACATCCCCATGATTTTAATGTATTGTTAGGGTTGAATCATCCAGTTAAAGGATAATGCAGATCTGGGAAGGGTCAGGAAACAAAAAAAGTGAAGGCGTGCCAAGGAAAGAGTTGGTGGAAGCCTACGGGAGTGGAAATTAATTATAAATGTCAAGTTGGAAGTCTAGAGGAGATGGAAAGGTGGAAAGTGCCTCAGGTGGATGAGTGAGTAGGTTGGCTTGGGAGATACGGAGCTTGGTGAATGAAGAGGGCTAGTGTATTAGAGTCCTACAGCTGCTGTAACTGATTACCACAATTTAGTGATTTAAAATAACACAAATGTATTATTTTATAGTTCTTGAGGTCAGAAATCCAAAATGGGTCCGAAGGGGTGCATCCCTTCTGGAGGCTCTAGGGGAGCAGAGTCCATTTCTTTGCCTTTTCCAGCTTCTAGAGGCTGCCTACATTCCCTGGCTCACGACTCCACATCATTCCAATCTTTGCTTCTGTCATCACATCTCCTTCTCTCACTCTGAACCTCCTGTTTCCCTCTTATGAGGGTCGCCTTTGTACACTGTGATTACATTGTCCCCTCCCAGATAATCTAGAATAATCACCCCACCTCAGAATCCTTAACTTAATCACATCTGCAAAGTCCCTTTTGCCAGGTAAGCCCACATACTCAGAGATTCCAGGGATTAAGATGTGGATATTCTCAAGGGTCATTACTCAGCCTACCCCAGTCTGCCCTCTAGGCCCCAAAGATTCACATTTGTCTCATATACAAAATACGCTCACTCCATTCCAACTTCCTGCAAAACCTCAACCCATTAGAGCATCAACTCAAGTCTAAAATCTGATCTAAATCTCATCAGCTCAAAATCTCACATTTCACCATGGAAATATTCCAAATAAGATATGGGTGAGACACTGGATACAATCCATCCTGAGAACCATTTTCCCTCTACCTGAGAACCTGTGAAACTCAAGAAACAAGTTATCAGCTTCCAGGGATAGGCACTGAATAATAGAATAATAGTTCTAGACATTCTTGCTCAAAAAAGGGAGAAAAGGGAAGGAAAAAAAGAAGTCACCGGTCCCAAGACATTCTAAAATATAGCTGGGTAAACTCCTTTAGGTTTCAAGGCCTGGAAGTAATCTTCTGTGGCTCGAGATTCTAGCCTCTGGGGCTACCCCTCTCTCTGTCGTTCTACCTTTTTCTTGACAGATAATTCTGTTTGCAGCTGAGTAATTTTGTCATCTTGTTTCTTGCCTGTAGAATGTTGGGAGTCTGTCAGCCTTCTTTCATTTTGTTTTTTCTCTGTCCCTTTCAGTCCGAGTTGACAGTGTTTATGCTGGTGTAAAATTAACAAGAACCTTGTGGGTCTCCAATGTATGTCACAGGGATTCACTTCATTAGACAAAAGGCTGCTCCACAGATTTTTCCTGGATGATCCCACCTCTATTTCTGGATTTCACTGAGATGGTTGTGGGGATTCATGAGTCATATGCCTAAAATTTTCGAAGAGTCCTCTGTGTAAATGAATACCTTTTGATCCTTTCATGGCATTAACAAAAGGTTGTCTAGTGACACCTTTGGCTTTCTCTCCAGAGTGTTCCTTTCTGACAGTGAATCTCCTAATTTTAGCATCCTTTCCAATCTGGATAGGCTGAGAGTTTCCCAAATTACTAGTCCTGCTTCCTTTTTGTTTATAGTTCTTCCCTCAATTTATCTCCTTCTCTTGCATTTTACCATAAAGAACAAAAATTAGCCATGTTGCAGCTTCAATACTTTGCTTGGAAATCTCCCAGGCTAAATATCCAAGTTCATACTTCACAAGTTCTGCCTTCCATAGAACTGAAGGATACAATTCAGATAAATTTTCCACCACTAATAACAAAAACTCCTCCTCACCTTCCTCCAGGTTTCAATGAAATAGTCCTCACTTCTAAGATCTCACCAGCATCTCACATTCAATGTCCATATTTTTATTAACATTCTATTTATGATGCTTAGATATTCTCTAAGACAACATAGGTTTTCTCTACTGTGTTCCTCACTTCTCATTCCTCACTAGCAGAGTTTTTAACATCCATAATTCTACTAACAAGTCTGTTCAAGGCAATCTAGGATTTTTCTGTCATTCTTCTTAAAATTCTTCTGTCCACTCCTTACTGTCCAATTCCAAAGCCGCTCGGTTTTTAAGGGATTTGTTATATCAAAACCCTACTCCTAGTACCAAAATCTGTATTAGTTGCTACTGTTGCTGTAATAAAGGACCACAAAATTAGTGGCTTATAATAACACAGATGTATTATTTTATTGTTCTAGGAGTCAAAAATTTAAAATGAGTCAGCAAGACTGGAGTTCTAGGCAGAATCTGTTTTCTTTTTTTAAAAGATTTTATTTATTTATTTGACAGAGAGAGAGACCACAAGTAGGCAGAGAGAGGGGGAAGCAGGCTCCCTGCTGAGCAGAGAGCCCGATGCAGGGCTCTATCCCAGGACCCTGAGATCATGAGCTGAAGGCAGAGGATCTAACCCACTGAGCTACCCAGGTGCCCCAAAATCTGTTTTCTTGCCTTTTCCTGCTTCTAAAGGTTGCCTGCATTCCTTGGCTCAGGGTCCCGTATCACTCTGACCTCTGTTTCCATCATGACATCTCCTCTTTTCACTCTGGTTCCTCCGTTTCCCTCTTACAAGGACCTTTGTGATGACATTGGGCCCCTCCAGTTAATCCAGGATCATCTCCCCATCTCAAGCTCCTTCACTGAACTTTATCTGGCAAGTTTCCTCTGCCATGTAAGGTGAGATTCACGGGTCCCAGGGATTTGGACGTGGACATCTTTGGGAAGTCATTATTTAGCCTACTACGGTTAGCACAGCTTAACAGGAGTGGACACAGTTGCTGTAGGCACAGTGAAAGTTAAGCCAAGGTGAAGATTCCCAGGGTTCCCAGCCTCTCCTAGGGTTTGGTTGGTCACCTCTGGCTAGCTTCAGAAAGCCCCTGGCATGGTTGAGATGTTTGGTCAGGTGCTGAGGCTACCATGGGATCAGTATATGTACTAGTGCCCCTCAGGCCCTGGACTTTCTCCTCTGTTCAGGGAGGGAAAGGCAAATAACATTTGTTGAAGGCCCAGCAAGTGCCTGGGACTCTAGCGGACTTTACCCTGCCCTCTCTGGAGGCTTATGGTTTTACCCACTGAGGTGCTGAGAGCTGCAACTCAGGATGGCTGGTTCCTCATGGAGGGAGATGAGAGGGAGAGAGGAAAAGGTATTAGACAAGCAAAAGATCTTAAGGTCTTGACCTTGGCCTGGAATGCCAAAGTCCTTCACAGAACAGCATAGGTTCTTAGCATCCAGGGTCCGATTTGTAGTGACCCCCGCAACTCCCAGTGGTTAATGTCCTTCCTGGGCAACCAGATGTGTCATATTGGAGAGCACCTCTCCCTCACTGACACCTGTGTGGTGACTCAGACCCCCAGGTAAAGCCCAACCCCATGGGAAATGACTAAGCATTGAAGTTTGCTTCCTCTTACTGGGGTGGGAGGAGGAAGCCTGAAGCTGGGCCTGACGTTCCCTCTCCCTCAGATTTCTCAAGGTAGTGAGGGAGAGGGTGAGGCTTTGCAGGTGACAGTGCTCCAGGGGATGTCCCCTAGAGTGTCCCCATAAAAGCTTCTGCTTTTATTCTGGGTATGTGTACGTATGTACGTGCGTGTGTCTGTGTCTGTGTATAGACAGTTCAGGAGATTTGGGGGTGGTGGCCATGCTGGTATCTTCCAGATTTCCCCCTTGCTGTCTGTCACCTCTGCCCTCTGCCACCTCCTGCCTTGCTGTCTTTGAAGAAAGTCAAAAGTTTGTTTCCCTGCCCCAATGCATCCATTTTCTTGAGTATGCAAAGTGGGATTTGGGGAATGGGGAGGACCCATGCTGGCTTCCTGGACTGGAGTCCTGACAATGGGGTAGCACATAGGAAATCCTGGACTAAAGTACAAAAGCTCCATTTAGAGTACATAGTGGGACATCAGTGGAAGGCTGCATGGTACCATAGCGGCCTCTGGGTAGGGAGACTAGGTAGCTGGAGGATGGGAAAAGGAGCCTTACTTTTCTCCATGTACCTTTTTTTTTTTTTTAAAGATTTTATTTATTTATTTGAGAGAGAGAGAGAGAGAGAGAGCATGAGTAGAAGGGCAGAGGGAAAGAGAAGATTTTATTTATTTATTTGAGAGAGATAGAGAGAGAGAGAGAGAGAGCATGAGTAGAAGGGTAGAGGGAGAGGGAAACTCCCTGTTAAGCGTGGAGCCTGCCATGGGGTTCGATCCTGGGACCCTGAGATCATGACCTGAGCCAAAACCAAGAGTCAACACTCAAACGACTGCGCCACCCAGGCACCCCCTCCATATATCTTTTGATAACTCGAATTTTGTTCCTTTTTCAAATACTACCTATTGAAGTGGAAAGGATAATATGTAGTTATCTGGGAAGGAAGAGAAAAAGTTTTTTTCCGTATTAGTGCTGAAGAAGTTCATGGAATTAACTGTTGATGGCACACACATCCCAAACTCCCTGTTGGACATCAAGTCCTGAGCTAGTTCTGGAGACTCTGCATACAGCAACACAGCATCCCTGGCTTCACAGGGATCCCTGTCAGGAGAGTAGTTCAGAGAACTGGACGATGACTACGTGACTATCAGAAGTTTCACGACGAGAGGGCAAAGGAGACTCCTGTGCCCTGACTTGGGAGGTGAAGCCTTTCTGGACTTGGTGCTTTCCACACAGAAACTTGAATGTAGCAGTTAGCCAGGGGAGGGGAGGAGAGTACCAGGCATAAGGAGCAACCTACCTGCATTACAAAAACCCCAGGGGCCCTAAAAAGGTTGGCTGCTTCCCTGGAATGGCAAGTAGTCAATAGGTCTGGAATGTTGAGTTGGAGGCAATGTCAAGGAAATGTACTTTGAGAGGAAAGGTCGAAATGAAATGTTTTGAAATGTTTCATAAGGGTTTTTTTTTTTTTAAGATTTTATTTATTTATTTGACAGAGATTACAAGTAGGCAAGAGAGGCAGGCTCTCCGTGGAGCAGAGAGCCCGATGTGGGGCTCGATCTCAGGACCCTGGGATCATGATCTGAGCTGAAAGCAGAGGCTTTAACCCACTGAGCCACCCAGGCGCCCATCATAAGGGGTTTTAAAGTCAGTGGTCACCCTAAAAGCAGGTATGGATAATAATAAATAATAACCCACAGGTCTTGGAATGCTCCTTTGTGCCAAGTACTTTAATCTTTTTACATGAGTTATTTCATTTAACCCTCCCAACAAGCCTGTGAGATAATTATTATCATTTTTCTCTCTTTTTTGAGGAAATTGAGGATCAGAGAGGTTAAATTCAGCCAGAAATATTATAGGGTCACATAGGAAATCATATAGATTCTAGGCACACAGCTGGCCCAGGGCAGAACTGGGGTCTCACCCAGGCACTCAGTCTGCCATACTACCTCCTCAATCGTGTAGAGCAGTGATTCTCAACAGGAAGTGATGATTTTGCCCCTCTGGAGACAATTGGAAGTTTCTGGAAACAGTTTTGGTTGTCACAACTGGGGAGATGCTACTGGCATCTAGTGGGTGACTAACATCCTCCAATACACAGGTCAGCTACACACAGCAAAGAATTATCTGGCCCCAAATGTCAATAGTGCCAAGGTTGAGAAATCCTGACACTGAGAATGAGCCATCGAGGGTAGGCACAGGGAGATAGCCAGAAGGTGAGCGTGAGACTTTTGGAAGAGACATTTTTTGAAGGGCCTTGAATATACTGTACTCACAGTAGTAAGAGGCAGGGGTCGGCTGCAACAAAGCCTACGGTGGTTTGGGCACATCCTTTTCCCGGTGTGTTCCTGCCACTCGGAGCACAGCCTTAAGAGTGCAGAGATGGCCATTAATGAGTAATCCTAGAGTTACCCAGAGCTAACTCTGAAGAGTTTCCTGACATCCAACAGACCCAAGACTGCTAAGGGAATGACTGCCTCCTTACTAGCATATTCTGACAGGCAGATAGATGCTCCCAGCTCTGGTCCTACTGCCATGTGGTAACTGAGCCCCACATTTTTTTTTTTTTTTTTTTTTTTTTTTTTTTCCCACATTTTTTTTTTTAAACCAATCTGTAATTTCAAAGAATGATAATATACAGCAGCAGCCAGAAGCCAGAGATACAAGAAATCCCCTGGAAGTCCTCCTTGCCTGAATTTGCTATTTTTAAAAAAGATTTTATTTATTTATTTGACAGACAGAGAGAGAGAGACAGTTAGAGAGGGAAAACAAGCAGGGGAAATGGAAAAGGGAGAAGCAGGCTCTTGGTTGAACAGAGAGCCAGCGTGGGTCTCAATCCCAGGACCCTGGGATCATGACCTGAGCCAAAGGGAGACGCTTAACAGCTGAGCCACCTAGGTGCCCCTGAATTTGCTATTCTTACAAATCCCTTAGTATTCCTTCCACCTGGGTCAGGAAAGGACATTAAGTGGGTTAGCTGTCTATTCACTGATTTAACACACCAGCCAGGAGCTTTCACGTGCCTTTCTACTTGTATACTCTAGAATGGGTAGGGGTCTTTATAGGAGGCATATAAAAGCTCATAGGATGGGGCAAAATGTTGTCTTAGTTTCCAGGACTTTTGTGTTGGGTACTTGGGCTCCCGATTGCTTTAAAATCTGCGTATCTCTTGATTTCTGATCTTTAGCTGAACTTTTAACTCTTTCACTCCTAATTCTTGTCTGGCTTTCTGGTTTGACTCTTGACACATGTGTCTGTCCTAACTGGGTTTTCTAGCTGTCCCTGTCCTTGTACCAAGTCCACATGAGTCATTGAAGTCTTGCCTCAGTCTACCCTATTCCAGTTTTGTGTCTTGCCCACACTGTTAGCCCTGAGAATAAGGAAAAACTAAACCTAGGGCCTCGGATCTAATTGCTTTCAGGAAGATCCACCTTTTCCTACATCTAAGAGGCCACTGTTAGTCAAATTCTTTTCAGCATCTCATATGTCCACATGGAAATTTTGTGAGGTATTAATAGATATGAAACGGAACAAAGAGTTTTGTAGCCAAATAAGTTTGCGGAATGCTCTCAGTTTAGTTTCTTGGCTACAAGGTTGCTCAGAGCCTCGAAATGCTATGGATAGGATAAATATCCAGTAGAGGGGATCTATGCATTCACAATCCAGTATCCAAAACCCTTGAAGCCAGATGTATTCAGAATTTGGAATTTTTCATATTTTAATAAGATAATATAGTGAACATGCTATTTATTCCATAGCCTCCACAGCGGAGTGGAACAGGCCCTCTAATCACATACTTCTGCACAAAACATATGGACAGTCACACCAAGGAGGTCAAATGAAGATTTGGAAAAACTACACATTGTTTAGGTCAGGTTTTACCCCTGAGTGATAAACCTTTGTTTTCAGGACTTTTTTTCAACTTCAACATTGTGAATAAAGAATCATAGATACATATAGGATGCCCCCCGAAAATATTTGACCACAGAACCCCATTTTTCAAGAACATCCAGGAGGACTAGCATTGTATAGATTGTTAGGATACCCTGAGCTATTAGTCTATAATACAATCTTCCAGGACAAGGAACACACTGGGGTCCTAGCCAGTCTTTCCCATTAGCCTTATCATTTCCCATGCCAACCGGACGAGATTGGGGTTCTGACAGTTGAACAGAGGAAGAGGTTGAAAGTACTGAGAACCAGAGCAGAAGCCATAGATCTTGTGGGGGTGGAGGGGATGCAGGGGTGGGGGGCATGGTGCCGGGATTCATGGTGCTCAGCTTCCAGGTCCCAGATGAGAAAAGGGACATTCAGACAAGCACCCCTGTGGCAATATGGGTTGTTGTTTTATCTTCAACTGCAAAAGGCTGTTCTGAATGTTGCTTAGGAGAAGAGGACCAGGGCACTCTGAGGGCAAGATACTAGGTCTCTGGGAAGATAACTTCCTGTTGTCCAGGCCTCATGTCCCAGCCCAGAGCGGAGGTGGGGTGGGCTGCACGCCTGAGGCCAGTGTCCCCTGGGTAAGGAGGAGGATGTTGGATTCCTGGAGAATTTCCAGGAAGACTTCCTGCTCTGAGAAAAACAATGCAACCACAGGAAAAGGCTCTGGGGCCTATGGGATGGGAATAACGGCCTACAACAGGAGGTTTTCAGGGGCTAGAGGCTTGTACAGAGAGCAGCTGGGAGCAGAGGAGCCTCCCTCTTGGCATCAGCTATATTCCTCAAGCCCGCTGAGTGCATTCTTTCACCGAAGGGTGACAGGCTGGGAGCTGGAAGAGGGGTACTGGTGACTTCTGACACCCCCTTTCCTCTGCACTAAGTGTAATATTTCACTGTGGCCTGGTCCTTGGAGGGTAGGGGTAGAGAGCAGACAGTGGACTAGGAGGCCCATTTGGCTAGGGCCTCCCATTTTTGAAGGGCCTCAGATACAGACCTGAAATGTGGGGCTTATGTATCCATCACAGAGCTGCCCTCAGTCTCACTCACTGGGATCAACAGAAATCATGCATCCCCAGCGTGTCCCATTACCAGACCACGTCCACTGTAGTGTGCTGTAAATTCTTTTCATACAGCTTGTGAATGGTACCATTATGTTACAGTATGTGTGTGGAGGGCGTGGGTGGGGGTATCATAAGGCTTAATTTGCTAAGTATAAACATTTGAAATAAACCACAATTTTAGTAGTTTGGGGGGACATTAAAAAAACATCAGGAACCATAAAAATGGAAATAGGAAACATATTTTTAAAAATAATAAAATGCAAGTATCTTCACTTCTGAGAGGGGTAAGGGGAGTGCCAAGCAGAGGGCTCAGAGCGCTGTCCCAGCTGGGTGCTTGGACTGAGCTTCTGAAGGACAGACTATCACACCAGCCCCTAGGCCCTGTTGGGGGCCCTCCCTTCCCTACGCGGGCCAACTCTGGCTCCATCAGCATTCCTCTAGCGGCCTCTGCTGGGCTGGGGGGGTGAAAGCGGCTGGGATAGGGTGGCGCCCACAGCTCCTGGCTGGGTGAGATGGCCTGAGGGGCAGTATGTGGACCTTGCTGTCAAAGGACGCTCAGAGAAGATAAGCTCTGGCTACCTCAGGGTTGTTCATGCCACTCTCTGGGTTTTAGAAATCGTTCTGATAGTGGTGCTGAGGAAGGGAGGGAAGTCCAGGTCTGAGGGCAAGCTGGCTTAGCCCAGGGAGAGAAATGATCTGTTGCTGGGTGGGGATGAATGACTCAAGTTCTTCTCTTCGGATTCCTACCTCCGTATGGATCATGACCCTTTCTGAGAAGGTCAGACCTCCTCCATGCAGCTGGTGGGGTCATGAACTCTCTGATTCAGAGAGAGGAATAGGAAGCCTGCTGAGTTCTCTTGGCCCTTGTTCTGAGGGCATGTGGGAGCCTTACAGCCACTTACTAAAAAACGCTTCTTCTTGCCCATGTGGCATTCATCCCTGTGAACTAGATGGAAGCATTCAAGTCTCCAAACTCTTCTCCCCACATACTGGTGACCAAGTGGGATCCCGTGAGTATTTAGGATAAAAATAACACACGGGAGCCCACAGCTTACTGCAGCTGCTGAGGCTCGTGACCGAAGCTGGTATCAGGTTGTTGAGAAAAGAGAGCCTTTTAGGTCTAGCAGAGGCTCACTTCAACCAGACAGAGGTTGTAGTCATCACGAATAAAGCAGATTATATCACCACAGCTTGCTTTCCCCACCTTCATCCTGTTCCTCATTCAATATTGCAAATGGAAACTTTATTTTTATTTGTCAGAGAGGGAGAGAGAGAGCGAGCACAGGCAGAGGGAGAAGCAGGCTCCCTGCCGAGCAAGGAGCCCGATGTGGGACTCGATCCCAGGATGCTGGGATCATGACCTGAGCCAAAGGCAGCTGCTTAACCAACTGAGCCACTCAGGCGTCCCGGAAATTTTAAACTATAGAAAAAACAGCTCAGTTTCACATGGACTAAGAACTCTCACATGTGAAGTTTGGGGCCGTTAAGCTGATAGTGGTAACAGCTGTCCCCAATTCTCTCTTTGTGTATTACCCAGTCATGAGACAGGTTCAGCAGCTCCTGAAATCATGCCCCCCTTTACTCGTATGCCCAGGTCAGCCCTGGCTGGCCTCTGCACAGACCCTTATCATGACTATGGACTTCACAGGCCAGAGATTCTGGCTCCACCATAAGAGAGCGTTTTTTGTTTTTTTTTTAAGATTTTATTTATTTATTAGACAGAGATTACAAGTAGGCAGAGAGGCAGGCAGAGAGAAAGAGAGAGAGAAGGCAGCAGGCTCTCCGAGGAACAGAGAGCCCAATGTGGGACTCGATCTCAGGACCCTGGAATCATGACCTGAGCCAAAGGCAGAGGCTTTAACCCACTGAGCTACCCAGGCACCCCGTAAATCAATGGACAGTAAAGAGGAAATGTAAATGTGTAACCATTGAAAAAGCCCATTTCTAGAGCAGTCTGTGTTTAGGAATCAAGTTTGCTCAGACTTGGGATTACTATCTGGAATGTATAGGAAACTCCCACAGATCAACAACAGAAAGACCAGAAACCCAATGGGAAGTGAACAACTGATAGATCAGGAAATCTCATTTGAGATATCAGAATGGCTCACCAGTGTGTGAAGAGATGCTCAAATTTAGGAGCATCCTGAGCATGTCAATTAAAACATGGTATCACTTTGTGTTCATTAGATTAGAAAAAGTTAGACAAGTTGTATGTTGTGGTAAGGATGTGGGGAAAAGGGAACCACAGGAGGGGGGGAGTATAAACTTGTAGAACCATTCTAGAAGCCATCTGACTCTATTTCATGAATTTAAATATGTTATAACCAAAGAGCCAGCAATCCCACTCCTGGATATAATGCCCTGGAAAAAACTTGCAGACACATCTCTAATGGAACATAAGCAAGCATATTTGTTAGAGGAATGTGTGAAGAGGCAACCTAGGAGTTCATCACTGGAGAAAGGATGAAGTGAAGTGTATGGATGGCCATTTTATAGTACTATGCAGCAGTCAGATGTAATGAACCAAATGTACTTAGAGCCACACAACAATATTAAAAACATATGTCATGTAAGGAAAAAATACACTAAAATTTATGGTATAATACCATTTATGTAGGCTAACATCACACCTATCTGGAAAAGAACACTATGTTATCTTTTAAGAATGCCTACATACCCAAGAACGTATATAATTTTTAACAATTTTGTTTTTTTTTTTAAAGAGTTACAGGGGTGCCTGGGTGGCTCAACTGGTCTGCCTTTGGCTCAGGTCATGATACAGAGGTCCAGGGATCGAGCCCCGCATCGGGCTCCCTGCTCGATGGGGAGTCTGCCCTGTCCTTGCTCCTGCTCTCTCTCAAATGAATAAATAAAATCTTTAAAAAAAAGAGTCACATATGATTTGTAGCCTTCTTTTTTTTTTTTTTAAAAGATTTATTTATTTTAGAGAGGGATGGAAGGCAGTGGGAGAGAGAGAATCCAGAAGCCGACTCCCTACTGAGTGGGGAGTCCAACATGAGGCTGCATCCCACGACCCTGACATTATGGCCTGAGACCAAATCAAAAGTCAGACGTTTAACTGACAGAACCATCCAGGAACCCCCCAAGGACAGGTATTAAGTGCATTACAGTGAGGCCCTTTCTGGGGTGAGGAGAAGGATGAGTGTGTAGGGGGATGAATGGGGCAAAAAATAAAAGAAGACACCTACTTACTGATGATGAAATAATGTACAATGATGAACTGAAGAGGTTTGCCCAACTTTCTGTACCACAGACAAAAAAAAAAAAGTTATCCCCCAAAAGTTGGCCAATAATAAGGGCATCTGGAGCTTCTCTTGTAGAAGACAGCTATGTAAAACTGGATAAACATATCAAAGGAAGACCCTTGAAGGTCATCACAAAATGTTTCAGGCATTTTGTTTTTATTTTATTTTATTAGATAGAGGGAGTGGGGAGGGATAGAGAGAAGGAGAGGGAATTTTTTTTTTAAAGATTTTATTTATTTATCTTGAGAGAGAGACAGAGTGAGAGAGATCATGAGAGGAGAGAAGGTCAGAGGGAGAAGCAGACTCACCACGGAGCTGGGAGCCCGATGTGGGACTTGATCCCAGGACTCCAGGATCATGACCTGAGCCAAAGGCAGTCACTTAACCAACTGAGCCACACAGGTGCTCCACAGGGAGAGAAACTTAAGCAGGCTTCACGCCGCAGCATGGAGCCCAGCGAGCTGCATTTAAAAACGACATAGGAATTGTGTGAGTGAGAAAGCAGGTAAAGGCTTAGGCTCCCAGGTGCCACACTCAGGGAAGTCACGGTGTTGGAATTACAACGGAATGGGAAGATGTACAATGAGGGAAGCCAGAAGCCATAGGATCCAATCCAGTCCTGGGTGAGATGCCTCCTAATAGGCAAATCTCCTGGCTGCAATAACCCTACTCAGGGAAAGGGCAGTGAGCAGAATTTGTCTGACCAAAGGAGTTTTTAGGGAGACCTCATGTCTATGGGGTTCCCAAAGGCAGTCTATGGAGAAGCACATAAGAAAGGTCAATGTTTGGCCTGAAAGCAAGGAGATAGAAAAATGAAGGAGGAACTCTGAACCCATGTTAGTGCTCCCTGCAGTAGCAACTTAAGAAGTAGGTGAAATTTGTGAAAACTTACGTGTCTCAATGCAGTGTGGTATCCTGGAGTAGAAAAACGGCATATGTGAGAAAACTGGTAAAATCTGAACAGTGTCTAAATTTAGATTAATCATAGTATACTGATGTTAATTTTTTTAGTTTTGATTATCGGCCACCTTCTGGCATATGTAAGGTGTTAATATTAGGGCAAGCTGGGTGAAAGTTATATAGGAACCGCTGACTATCTTTGCAACTTTTCTGTAAATCTAAAATTATTCCAAAATAAAACGTTTCTTTAGAAAAGTGAAAGACAGCTCCAGTGCAAAGGCACATAAAAAGAAATGAAAATAGGGGAATGTATCAATTAGGTATGTGTCGTACAATGATTGCATACATATGTGTTTATAAATGTCCGAATTTTTAAGTTTAGAAGAATTTACCCCAAAGTGTTTTTATCTCTAGGTCGTAGTGGGACTATAGGTTATTGGTTCTTTTCTTTGTACTTTTTTGAATTTTCTCAATTTTACAATAAAAATATGTAAATGTTGGGTCACCTGGGTGGCTCAGTCGGTTAAACATCTGACTCTAGATTTCAGCTCAGGTCATGCTCTCAGGGTCGTGAGATTGAGCCCTGTGTTGGGCTCTGAGCTTAGCTCTGAGTTTGCTTGGGATATTCTCTCTCCCTTTCCCTCTGCTCCTCCCTCCTACACTCCCTCCCTGCTCTCTCTCTGTCTTGCTCTCTCTCAAATAAAAAAAATCTTTAAAAACTATGTAAATGTTAGGGGCGCCTGGGTGTCTCAGTGGGTTAAAGCCTCTGCTTTCGGCTCAGGTCATGATCCCAGGGTCCTGGGATCGAGCCCCACATTGGGCTCTCTGCTCCATGGGGAGCCTGCTTCCTCCTCTCTCTCTGCCTGCCTCTCTGCCTACTTGTGATCTCTGTCAAATAAATAAATAAAACATTTAAAAAAACTATGCAAATGTTATAATTGCAAGAAAAAACAAGACAACCCTCACTTGGGCCCACTTGGAAGAACAGGGTGCCAGGCTCAGAAGACACCTCCCTGGATGTCTTGCAGATTCCAACCACCACTGGATCCCAGGTTCATGCTCTCCCAGGACCAGGTTTGATCTAATCTCCTGGAGTTGAGCAGCTTTCCTCTCCCTCTGCAATGTCTACACTGAATGAAAATGTGTGGCCCTGCAGATGTTCAGGGAAAAGCTTGGATACTGTTATTGGTGGTTAGAGGGTTCTGGGGCCTGTTTGCACATCTGCTCGTTACTGTGCCTGTATGCAATTGTACAGTATGGACTGTGTGTATATATATATATATATATAGAGAGAGAGAGAGAGAGAGAGAGAGAGACTCATAGTATTTATTCTTACTTGCTTTTTGATCTTTAGTATTTCTTATTTTATTTTATTTTATTTACTTGACAGAGAGAGACACAGTTAGAGAGGGAACACAAGCAGGAGGAGTGGGAGAGGGAGAAGCAGCTCCCCGCCTAGCAGGCAGCCCAAATTGGGGCTCAATCCCAGAACCCTGGGATCATGGGCTGAGCCGAAGGCAGCCACTGAACAACTGAGCCACCTAGACACCCCTGATCTTTAGTATTTCTTAATTATAAAGTAGTTAATAGATATGTGCAGTATAACAAATTCAGGAAACATAAATGTGTAAACGAAAAGGTAGGAATCTCCCATATATGGCCCAAGGACTTCTTTTTAGAAAATAGGCTTTCTAAAAGAACATTTTTAAGCTCACAGCAAAATTGAGTGGAAGGTATAAAGATTTCCCATATACTCCCTATACCCATCCCCATACAGTCTCCCCACTATCAACATCCCCCATCAGAGTGTATATTTTTTTATTTTTTAATCAATGAACCTATGTTGAAACACCATTATCACCCAAAGCCCAGAGTTTATGTTGGGAGTCATTCCTGGTGTTGTACATTCCATGGGTTTCGACAAATACATAATGACATGTATCCATCATTTTTGTATCATACAGAGTTATATACTGAACTACTGATATATGTATATACGGCATTCCTTTGAATGGTTACATAGTGTTCCACTGAATGATGGCATTGTCTGAACCTCTGCTAATACAGATGAAGCATCCCCAGAGGCACTTGCCCCTATGTCTTAGTGCAGTCCTGCTACTTCCACAGGATACATTCTTTCAGCAGGATGGCTGAATCACACAGTATCCATTTACAATTTTTTTTTAAGATTTTATTTATTTATTTGTCAGAGAGAGAGCGAGCGAGCACAGGCAGACAGAGTGGCAGGCAGAGGAAGAGGGAGAAGCAGGCTCCCTGCCGAGCAAGGAGCCCGATGTGGGACTCGATCCCAGGATGCTGGGATCATGACCTGAGCCGAAGGCAGCCGCTTAACCAACTGAGCCACCCAGGCGTCCCTCCATTTACAATTTTGATAGAGACCGCCCTCTAAAAGTATTCCTTTATTCAACAAATATTTATTGGATATGATTTTGTGTCAGACATCTATGAGACCCTAGGAATTCAGCTATGAGCAAACCGACAGAGGTTCATCCTGTGTCACTAAACGAGCATTATCCCTCAGCCAATAATCACGTGAATTGATATGTATTACGGTGATTGCAGTAACCTCTTTGAAGAAAAAGAACAGGGTTGTTAGAGAATGTAGACAGAGGAAACTAATTCATACTTGGGGTTAAGAGACAGCCTCCCTGAAGCTGAGAATTCAAGGATGAATAGGAAGACCAGAGAGACTGGGGCTCTGGAGGAAGATTCGGGGAGAAGGGGCTTTCCAGACAAGGAAGGCCTGTGTAGAGACCCTCAGGGGATGGTGTGCTGAGTTGGGAGGAACACCAGGGCTGGTGTCAGGGACAAAATCTGGAGTCGAGGCTGAAGAGAAAGGCTGGGTCAGGCCACAGTTGGCTCTCTAGGCTGCCCGATTTATAGTTTCCCCAACAGAGCGTGAAGGTTCCATTGCAGCTCTGAGACCAGCAATAGTCAGAAGTGTCCTCTTACCCCATTCTGTTACTGTGTGGCCATTCCTTGATTGTTGCCATTGCTTGATTTTCAGGAAAGCCTTTCTGAGAAGTGAGGAAGCACTCATGTTGAGATTGTGAGATTCAAAGTGCACGTCAACTTTGCTTCACAACGTTAACCAAATCCCTAAGTCCCTGTGCATCCCAGAATGTTTCTTCTATTTTAGGACTTAAAGTATGAGAGAAATTTCCTGTTTCTGCAAAATCAATTTGTTCATCTAACGCAAACTATGCTTGCTCCATTCAGCTCGTGTTCTGGAAGCTTCTTCTGGGGGTCCTGGATCCTGTCTTGTTCTAGCCAATGAGATGCAAGGCCTGGATGGGAGGGAGAGTGCTGGGCAGCTGGCCTTTTAGATTCACACTTTCTATTCCATTCCCAATGCTGCTAGTGTCATCAGGTATAGGCTTCCCAGTCTCTGTTTCCTCTGGGCTCCCTCAGCATCCTGGGATAAACCTGTCCAGTGAGCTCCACCCTGATATTTAGTTTTTCCTATTGGTGCTCCATAAGTATTTTTGGAATGGATATATTGTATCAACAGAGGGTTAGAAAACATCTAAATCATGGTATGTCATTCAAAGGAATACTACACAAGCATCAGAAAGAATGTGGTTGATATATATTTATTGATATTGAAAGTTGTTCATGAGCTATTAAGTGAAAAAAAGCAACACCTATAGTACGTCTTCTTTTTCTTCTTTAAAATTGTGCATACACCTATACACATACATATATGGAAAACATCTACTTTTTTATTTATACATTTCTATGTTGTCCGAATTTGTTACAGTGCACGCATGTTACTTCTGTAATTAAAAGAACAAAGGACAGGCACCTGGGTGGCTCAGTCAGTTAAGCGTCTGCCTTTAGCTCAGGTCATGATCCCACACAGCAGGCCATTTGCTCAGTGGGGAGCCTGTTTCTCCCTCTCCCTCAGCCTGCTGCTTCCCCTGCTTGTGCGCGCGCTCTCTCTCTCTCTCTGTTAAATAAATAAATAGAATCTTAAAAAAAAAAAAAAAAAGAACAAAGGAATTGGGGCACTGGTTGGCTCAGTCAGTTAAGCCTCTGACTCTTGATTTTGGCTCAGGTCATGAGGGTTATGGGATTGAGCCCCATGTTGGGCTCTGTGTTGGGCATGGACACTGCTTGGATTCTCTCCCTCCAACCTCCCTAAAATTTTTTTTAAAAATGAAAATAACAAAGGATTTGGGGTACCTGAGTGGCTCAGTCAGTTAAAGCATCCAAATCCTGATCTCAGCTCAGGTCTTAATCTCAGGGTCATTTTATGAGTTCAAATCCTGCAGTGGGCTCCACGCAAAAAAAAAAAAAAAAAAAAAAAAGGAACAAAGGGACGAACGAATAAGGGACTTTTTTGATTTCTAGAGGGGTGAATGGAGATAGAAACTCTGTCTTTCAGTTTCTATCCTTGACCCATTTACAAAGACTGAGACTTGTCCTTCTAACTTATATTTGAATAATAAAGAAAAAAAAGGAGAAGACATTTCCAAACAGTGTTCAAGATACAATTAATAGAAACAGGTTCTGGACAATATGACCCCAGTTTTAGGAAAAAAAATTGTATACATAGAGTAAAATGTCTGAAAGCAAATGCTGATAGGGTTGTCCCTGAATGTGGGGTGGATTAGGGGAAACCTCTACTTCTCTTGCTTGAATATCTTATAATATGCATACTTTATTTTTGTGAATGAAGACAATAATGAAGGCTTAATTTCCTTTTAAAAAATTATTTCCACATTCTTTTTTCTTTCAAGATTTATTCACTAATTGGCTAAATGTTTACTGAGCAACTGCTCTCAGCCTGACAGTCTAGGAGTTTTTCCTCATAAGGAGCTCACAGTCTGATGGGGAAGACTCACAAGAAAACAATGTGATATGAGTGGTTATATAACACCAGGTGTTATGGGGCAATCCATCTGCCAGAGGAGTTAAGGAATGCTCAGGGAAGGCTTCACAGAGGAGGTGTTTTTTATGCTGAGTGTTGGAGAATGAAGAAAAGTTTGCCAGTTGGACTAGGCAGGAAGAAGTATTCCAGAGAAAGGGAATACCCCATATAAAAGCAGCTTTCATAAAAATGTGGAGGAGTAGAAGAAGATATCCTGCTCATGAACATTAAATAGGTCAGTGTGGTAGAAATATACGGGACATTTGGGAAAGAGGGGCCGGAAAAATAGACCCTTGAAGAACAGGAAGAAGCTCTTGAAGAATCTTGTGTGAGATATAAGTGCAGGCATTACTGCCCCATTTAAGAATTGACAAGACTGAGTCACAGAAGGTTAAATAACTTGCCCGAGGCTACACTGGGGGATAACATCAAGCTACAAAATAATTCTAGAGTTTTCATGCTTCTGGCTATAGTGCTTCCTGGGCCAGGACATCCTTGAGAGCCTTCTGATATTCTGGTTTGAACCACCCTAAGTTGTTAACAGTGAAGAACGGCCCAACCTCACAGGAGGCTCTGACCATACTGGCCGCACACTTGGCACACCCTTGTACCTGAAGCCATAGACAGCTTTCTCTAAGAGAGCTTTTCCTAGAGAATGGCATGCACACTCAATCTTGAATTTGACGGGCATGCCTCAGAAATGATGGAGGAGGCAGATCTCCTGGCACCTAGCTGTTCTGGAAAGCCACTTTCCATTCTTGCTGCCAGCATGTAAGTGGTACTCAGGCCACTTATTTCCACCCAAGACAGAGAGCCATGCATGTAGCAGGAGCTCAGACCCAGAGCTTTATGAAGCTGCCAGCCTTTGGAATCAGAAAGAGCTGATTCTCACACTCATCCTAATGCCTAAAATGAAAAGGCCACCAATGCCATGTGTGGGCAGGGATGAGGAGTAATCAGACTGTGTAGCAGTATTTAGTAAAGTAAAGCTTCTTACCTAAGAAAAATGCCCATGACACTGTTATTCAAAAGGGCTTAAGACTGGAAACAACCTAAATATTCATCAACAAGAGGATGGACAAGTAAATTGGGTGGTATATTCATAGAATAAAATGCTGTTCAGCAATAAAAAGGAATAAACTGCTGATACATATGACACTGTGGACAGATTCTAGACACACTATCCTGAGCAAAACAAGCCAGATAGAAGAGGATGATTTCATTCCTATGAAGGTCAAGAATAGGCCAAATGAATCTATGAAGATAGAAATCAGAATATTGGTTACCTTGGAAGTTAGGAGGAGTGGGTACTTGCTGGGGGGGGATTGGGGGGACTTTTCAGAAAGATATTAATGTTATGATTTTAATCTAGGTGGTGGCCACATGTCTTGATTCTGGTTCCTAGTTCTACCACTGTGACCCCTGGGCAAACTACTTTAACATTTATGATCCTCTTGCCTCAGCTCCAAATGGAGATAATAATAGTACCATTCTTATAGGGTGTGTTTTTCCCCCCCAAGGATTTTATTTATTTATTTATTTATTTGAGAGAGAGAGAACATGAGCATGGGGCGGGGGGGGGGGGCAAAGGGAGAGGGAGAAGCAGTCTTCCCAGTGATCAGGGAGCCTGATGCAGGACTCAATCCCAGAACCCTGGGATCATGACCTGAGCCGAAGGCAGGCACTTAACTGACTGAGCCACCCAGGCATCTCTCATAGGGTGGTTTTTAAATTAAGTTTGTATTTTTATTTTATTGTAGTAAGAACACTTAACATGATATCCGTTCTTAACAGATTTTTAAGTGTACACCACAATACTGTTAACTCTAGGCACAATGTTGTACAGATCTCTAGAACTTACTCATTTTGCGTACCTAGAACTTTAAACCTGTTGATTAGCAACTCCCCAGTGGGCTCCTGGCAACCACTATTCTGTTTTTTGCTTCTGAGTTTGACTATTTTTGATATCTTGTATAAGTACAATCATACAGTATCTGTCCTGTGACTGGCTTATTTCAAGGCTTAACCATGCTGTCACATATTTTTAGGGTTTTCTTCTTTTTAAAGGCTTAATAATATTGTTGTATGTATATATACATTTTCTTTCCTTTTTTTAAAAAAAAGATTTTATTTATTTATTTGACAGAGAGAGAGAGATCACAAGGAGGCCGAGGGGCAGGCAGAGAGAGAGGGGGAAGCAGGCTCCCTGCTGAGCAGAGAGAGCCCCATGCGGGCCTCAATCTCAGGACCCTGAGACCATGGCCTGGGCCGAAGGCAGAAGCTTAGCCCACTGAATCACCCAGGCGCCCTTTTCTTTCCTCTTAAAAAAGGTTTATTTTAGAGACAGAGAAAGAGCGCACACATAGGAGGAGTTGGGGAGTAAGGGGCAGAGGGAGAGGGGAGAGAGAATCCCAAGCCCACTCTACACTGAGCACAGAGCCCCACACAGGGCTCAATTCCAGGAACCTGAGATCACCACCTGAGCTGAAACCAAGAGTCAGAGGCATAACTGACTATACCAGCCAGGTGCCCCTACATTTTCTTTATCCTTCTATCCATCCTTCAGTGGACATTTAGGTTGTTTCCATATCTTGACTACTGTGAGCAGTGGTGCAATGGACATAGAATGACTAATACTGATTTGTGATCCTGATTTCAGTTCTTTTGGATAAATATCCAGAAGTGGGATTGCTAGATGACACAACAGTTCTATTTTCAATTTTAAAAAAGCTTTTATTTAAATTCCAGTTGGTTGGGGGACCTCGGTGGCTCAGTCAGTTAAGTGTCTGCCTTTGGCTCAGGTCGATCCTGGGATCCTGGGATCCCAAGATCCCCTCATTGGACTACTAGCTCAGCAGAGAACCTGCTTCTCTCTATCCCTCTGCCTGCAACTACCCCTGCTTGTGCTTTCTCTCTTACTATCTCTCTCTCTATGTGTGTCAAATAAATAAATACAGTCTTAGGGGGCAGCAGCTCTTTCTGCCCACGGGTCCTGTCCCCATGCTTTAATAAACCACCATTTTGCACCAAAAAAAAAAAAAATCTTAAAAAAATAAAACAAATTCTAGTTAGTTAACATACAGTGTGATATTAGTTTTAGGTATGCAATATAATGATTCATCAATTCTATATGACACCCAGTTTCATCACAAAAAAGTGCATGCCTTAATCCCCATTGCTAGGCATCTTCCCACCCACCTACCCTCTGGTAACCATCAGTTTGTTCTCTGTAGTTAAGAGTCTATTTCTTGGTTTGCCTCTCTCTCTTTTTCCCTTTGCTTATTTGTTTTGTTTCTTAAATTTCACATATGAGTAAAATCATATGGTATTTGCCTTTCTCTGACTTACTTTGCATAGCATAATACTCTCTAGCTTTACTCATGTCATTTCAGATGGCAAGATTTCATTCTTTTTTATGGCTGAGTAATATTCGTGTGTGTGTGTGTATGTGTGTGTACCACATCTTTTCTTTCTTTTTTAAAAAAAAACTTTATTTATTTATTTATTTGAGAGGGACGGGGGAGAGAGAGAAAGAGAGAAGAGAGAGAAATGAGAGCACCAGCCAGGGGGAAAGGCAGAAGGAGAGAGAGAAGCAGGCTCTCCTCTGGTCAGGGAGCCTGACATGGGGCTTGATCCCAGGACTACGAGATCATGACCTGAGTCAAAGGAAGATACTTAATTGACTGAGCCACCTACATGCCCCTCCACATCTTCTTTATCTTGGTGGACACTTGGGCTGTTTCCATAATTTGGCTATTGTAGATAACGCAGCTATAAACATCAGTGTGCTTCTATCCCCCCCCCCTTTTAAAACACGGTGCTTGAACTCACAACCATGAGATCAAGACCTGAGCTGAGATCAAGAGTAGGACACTTAATTGACTGAGCCACCAAGGTGCCCAAGTATCTCTTTTTATATATTTATAATTAATATTCTTTGGGTAAATACCTAGTAGTGTAATTGCTGGATCATAGGGTAGTTCTATTTATAACTTTTTGCAGAAACTCCATACCATTTTCCAGAGTGGCTGCACAAGTTTGCATTCCCACCAACAGTGTAAGAGGGTTTCTCTTTCTCCGCATCCTCACTTGCTTCAGTTATTTCCTGTGTTGTTAATTTTAGTCATTCTGACAGGTGTGAGGTGATCTCTCACTGTAGTTTTGATTTGCTTTTCCTTGCTGATAAGTGTTGTTGAGCATCTTCTCATGTGTCTGTTGGCCATCTGTATGTCTTCTTTGGAAAAATATCTATTCATGTCTTCTGTCCATTTTTAAATTTGGATTATTCATTGTTTTGTGTGTTGATTTTGAAAAGTTCTTTATATACTTTGGATACTAATCCTTTATCAGATAGGTCATTTGCAAATATCTTCTCCCATTCAGTAGGTTGCATTTTAGTTTTGTTAATTGTTTCCTTCACTGTGCGGAAGATTTTTATTGTGATGCAGCCCCAATGGTTTATTTTTGCTTTTATTTCCTTTGCCTCAGGAGACATGTCTAGAGGGAATTTGCTACAGCCAATGTTTAAGAGATTACTGCCTCTGTTATCTGTTATTTTTATGGTTTTGGTCTCACACTTGGGTCTTTAATCCATTTCGAATTAATTTTGCGTTTGGTGTGAGAAAGTGGTCCAGCTTCATTCTTTTTCATGTTGTTGGCCAGTTTTCCCAACACTATTTGTTGAAGAAACTGCCTTCTTCCCATTAGATATTCTTTTCTGCTTTGTTGAAGATTGTTTGACCATATAATTGGGGGTTAATTCTATTTTCAGTATTTTGAAGAACCTCCACACTACTTTTCATAGTGGCTACACCATTTTGCATTCCCACCAACAATGTACTAGGGTTCCACGTTCTTTGCGTCCTCACCAATACTTGTCTCTTGTATAGTACTTGTTTTTTAAGAGTCAAATGACAGGTGCCTGACTGGATCAGTTGGTGGAGCATGTGACTCTTGATCTTGGGGTTGTGAGTTCAAGCCCCATGCTGGGTGTCAAGAGCACTTAAAGTCTTTAAGAAACAAGAGTAAAATGAGATAATGTACAAAAATCTCTAAGTCCAAAAGCCTGAAAAATACCAAGAGTTTGGCAAAAATTATTCTCACTGTTGGTTTCTAACTCACCTCCTACTCTACCAAGAACAGGCCCCTGGAGCCTCAGGCCCACTACCCAAAAAAAACCACCCAATTCCACCTCTGATTAGTAGTGCTCCCAAGCCCCACATCACTAAATTCTGTCACTTGCAGAATCCATGTGGCTCCAGTGACTAGAAAGAAGTTTCATTGCATTCTGAACAGGAAGCAGCAATGGCAGCTGATAATCTGTGACTGAATATAGTCATCCATTATCTCACTGTGGTTTCTTGTTTTTCTGACAGAGGAAACACCCACGACTTTCTTGAAGTTATTCTAAACACTCAGTTCCTTGTTTAGCTGTGGTGGAATAATGATATCCCTGGGCACTCCTGGGCTTCAGGCTGTGGCCTCCCTGCTTTCCTGGGGCTCCCAGCTCAGCAGCCAACCTGTGGGGTTACTGTCCCCTCTCCTTGGGTGGCAATGATAGGAATAAACCAGGAGTGAGACCCACAGGAGGGATGTCTGTTGGAAGAGGAAATGAAGCAAAGCAAGAAACCTTAACTACAACATCCACTTTTTGTTCTTCTTCAAGAAACCAGTCAGGCAGAACTGACACATTGGGAGAGTATGTTTCAACAGTTTCTTTTCATCGTCACTAGTTTCTACATTGCATTCCATCTCCAGATGCTTCCCTCTGGTTCTGTTCTTCTCAGAAAAGCTGATCTGTCCTAGTGGGTCCACACTCCAGATGAAGAGATGAGCCCAGGCCCAAGTCTCAGGTTTGAGCAAAAAAAGTGCCACTGACCCATTTTTGTAAAACTCAGTGTCCAGGAGGTTCTTGGCCAAATTGCATAGTAAGCAGTCTGTCGTTGACTTCTCCTCCCGCCAGCAGTCTCCTGCCCAGCCTGTTCTCCACCAAAGCTTTCGTGATGCAATGTCACTTACGAAGACATCTGGGAAATTCATTCTGAAGGATTATGGATTTCATGTGTTGCCTCTCTCAGGAACACTTATATTTTAAAAGAGAACTCTCAAGACAAGTAATGCTTAAATCAAAGGATTCCATCTCTAAATGACTTCCCACAAGCTGGGTTTGGTGGGGAGAGGAAGGCCTTAGGACTCTCCCTGGCCCCCTGGTGGCCGCCGCTTCTCAGTGGGCTCTCCGGATGTGGATGACACAGCATGACTCTCATTTTAAAACACTGTTCTTTTTCTGAAGAGGAACAGAAAGGTGGAACTCCTATAATTTGGTCAGAACAAAATGGGGAAGCTGTAAAAGCAGGTGGCTGTCAAGCCCAAGATGTGTTCAAAAGCTGCTCTCCCAGGCACAGAGCTCGTGCTCAGAGACAGAGGGCCCCAGGAAAGCTGAAGGAGGCAAGGGTCATGCAGGGATTCTGAGAGAGACCCAGTGCAAACAACGTCACCTTGGCAGGGATGAAACCAGCTATCTGACTGCAGGGCTCTGCGACTTTGCCAGTGGAGCTCTGAGCAGCCCTTACCCTCTCCAGAGCTCTATTCTCTCCATGAAAATACTCTAGGCGGGAAAAATACACACTGAGATGTTGACAGTGGTCCTCTCTGGGTGTGGGATTACAGGTAATAAAGTTGGTTTCTTTTCAACACCTGTATCAGGGTTTAATTAGAGATACAGAACTTCCAAGGATGACATAGAGTCAGAGGTTTATTAAAGGGATTTGATGTTATGCGATTGTGGGCACTAGTTGAACAGCTTGTGTGTACTTGCTGCTTACATTTTTGGTTCTGGGCCTGAGATCAGGAGGGTAGGTAGTCAGGAAGAATAAAGAGACATGAAATATGGGGAAGTGAAGGCAAACTGGAAATTGCAAGAAAAATGTGGCACCCACAAAAATGTGGCACCCACAAATGTGGAACCTGCATCAGTCTCTCACTGCCTCCTTGACCTCCAACTTGAGTGATGTCAGGGACCTTCGAAAGGAGCTGGGTCCTTTGGCATGGAGCTAAACACACATTTGACCCAGGAGTTGAACAGGTTGAAGGATGAGATCTGGTGGGTTCAACAGCCTTCCCACACCAACAAGGTGAGCCAGCAGATCTAAGACCACACGTGCGAGGTGCACGAGGGCCTGCCTCTATACCGACCTTCTGAGCATAACCATGATTGCTTCCCATCTGTCTTTCAAGTCTTATGTAAATTTTCTTGCGGCCAACCTTAGCCCAGAAGCAGACAAGGAAAAAACTCTGAAAACCGTAGTTCCAATTTAGCTGAGTTGACATAGTACAAAGACATCATGATTCCTTTCTGTATTTGCCAAACCTTCTTCAGTTAGCATGTATTACTTTAATAACTGGGAAAACAAAACTTTAGAAAGTCTCTAGAATATTCAAATGGCTAATAAATACATGAAAAAATGCTCAATGCTCACTAATCAGCCAGAAAGTGCAAATTAAAACTACAATAGGATATCCCTATGCATCACACCAGAATGGCGAAAATAAAAAAGACAGACAACAGTGCATGTTGGTGAGGTTATAGGGCAACTGGAACTCTTGTATGTTGCTAGTTGGAGTGTAAATTGGTTACAGCCACCTTGGAAAAATATCCGACAATGTCTATCAAAGTTGAACATATGCATACCTTATGATAAGCAATTACCTTTCTAGAAAAACACATGTTCACTAAAACACATACAAGAATGCTCATAGTGCCATTATTTGTAATAGCTAAAAGCCAGAAACAATTCAAATGTCCACCAGCAAGAGAATGGATAAATAAATCATGGTGAATTCATATGATGGAGTATTATACAACATGGGGAAAAAAATAACCTATAACTACATACATAGTTAGGGTGAGTATCACAAGCATAGTGTAAAGTGAAAGAAGCCAGACAGAAAAGGATACATACTTATAATTCCATTTATGTCAAATTCCAAAAGAGAAAAAAAATTGATCTATGGTTTTAATCTATGAACAGGAATTTTCCTTGAGAGACTAGTGATGGAAGGGGTCCAGGGAGGGTTTCTGATAGGTTAGTGACATTCTGTTTCTTCATTTAGGTTTTGGTTATATGAAGGTGTTTGCTGTTTGAAAATTTATAGAGCTGTATATTTATGATTTGTGCACTTTTCTGTATATGTTATGGTTCCACAAAAAGTTAGCCAAAAGAAAAAGAAAAAAAAAACTTAGTAATCCTGGTTTAGGAAACTAGTGGTAACTACTCTTATTATATCATAAATGTCAGGGATTCAAATGCAATCATGTGGATTACAGTGCTTGGGAAAAACACGCGAAGGAATACATAGACATAGGAATAAGGAGAGAGACTATTTCCCCTGGGTTGGTATCTTCTTTTGAATCACAGTAAGATATATGCAACATAAAATTTACTACTTAATGGTTTTGGTTTTCTTTTTAAGAGGATATGTGTGGTTGTATGTGTTGTAGGGAAGGTGCTAGTTAGTGAGAAGTGACAAGGAAAGACAGGTTTCCTGTGTCCCTGATTAGCTTCTGTCATGCCTGCCTTCATTCACTCTGCTTGCTCTGAGATCTCATGACCAAGCAGGGAGTCAGTCCCTTCATTGGCTGCGGGTGAGTCTCCAGCCCCCTGAAGTCAGGCAAGATCTGATGACAGGAGAGCTTATGAGCTCTGGAAGTGTCACTGAATCTAGATCCCACTCTGTTCCTCCACTACTACAACACACATGTTTGACCTTGCCTGTGACTATCTCTACCCCTAAAGCTCTTCTTTTCATCAGCAGCCATGAGAAAGACCAACATTACAAATTCAGTAAGGGATTTTGTTTGTTTATTTGTTTGTTTGGTGGTTTGAGGGAGACGAGGGGGGAGGGGCAGAAAGAGAGGCAGAGAGAGAATCTTAAGCAGGCTCCACGCCCAGTGCGGAACCCGATATGGGGCTTGACCTCACAACCCTGAGATCATGACTTGAGCAGAAATCAAGAGCTGGACACTTAACCAGCTGAGCCACCCAGGTGCCTTCAGCAAGGGTACTAAAGGGCAGTCCCAGGACAGCAGTAGTGACATCAATTTTGCTTTTCAGAGCGTCGACATGTCTGCATTTCTAGGCTCACTTGGGCAGTTGGTTCTTTATTTGGCTCCAACACCAACACCAGCACCATCTGGAGGGGGAAGAAACTCATAGTTCTTAAAAACCTGCACTGGAACAGAGGCCAAGAATCACAGAAAAACCTCTCCCTGATAATACCACTGGAGAGAAACAATTGAGTACCTACTGTGTGCTTGGCATGAAGCTCCCACCATGACACCCATGCCTCTTGGAGACCAGCAGAGGGCTCAGGACTCAGCCAAGTGCAGGTTCCCCGAACTAGAGCTTTTTAAGGGGAAGAGAAATCTGGATAAATTACAATGGGTTACTCATTCTCCTTCTTCCTGGAAACCCAATCAACCCCAGATTTTACTCTCCTAAAATCAGGCTGAAATAAACACCACAGTGGCACCTGGGTGGCTCAGTGGGTTAAAGCCTCTGCCTTCAGCTCAGGTCATGATCCCAGGGTCCTGGGATTGAGCCCCACATGGGGCTCTCTGCTCAGCAGGGAGTCTGCTTCCTCCTCTCTCTCTGCCTGCCTCTCTGCCTGCTTGTGATCTCTGTCTGTCAAATGAATAAGTAAAATCTTAAAAAAAAAAAAAAAAGAAATAAACACCACAAACATTTATGTAAAGAGAGGTCTGGAAAGATAATACAGTGGTTATCTTTGAGTAGTAGATTAGGGTTGATATTTCCCCCCTTTCTTGTATTTTTTAAAGCAGCCTGTGGAATAAACACACAGCCTTTGGAAAATAAGCACTTGGCTTTGAATCTCAGCTTTGATGTATACCAGCCATGTGACTTTGAGCAACTGGCTTCACCCATATGAACTTTCATCTTATTATCTGTAAACGGGGATGATAATAAACATACCTGAGTAAAATAATGCCCAGTAAATGCTTTCATACAGTGTCTTGTGCAAAGAAAATACTCTATAAATGGGTGCGATTATTGTTATATTCCTCCATTGTTTGATATTTTTCAACAAACACATTTTTAAAATAAAAATAATAAAGATTTTTTAAAATTTAAAAATGAAACAAAACAAAACAAACAGGGACCACCTTGAAAGGGAAGACAGTTTGTAAGAGGGCATATAGAGCCTTAGGGGGTGCAGGACCAAATGAGGGAGGGCCTCAGCCATGGAACTGGGGTTAGGGGTTAAATTAGACTATGAGCCTTTCTTTTTTTGGCCTCCAGCTGAGGAACCATCTCTTCCTGCTCTGGGTCACTGCCTCCTGCACCCTAAGCTCAGACATAAGGACAATTGCCCCAGTTAGCTCTACTCTGGCAACATCTCTGATTCTAGAGAATCCTGGGGCACACGGGCTACCAGAGGGTTTCTTGCTGTAGTCTGGAATTTTAAACAGAAACCCACATGCCGCCAAGTCTCCAACTTACTCCCAACCTCTCTGGGGGGACCTCAATTTGCAGGGTGCAGGGTGACCTGACCAGCTCAGCACAAATCTCCTATCATTTCATCTCCTGTTCTGCCATGCTGTATCTGTGAGTACTACTTTAAAAACCTCTAAAGCTTGGCCCCTTGAAATCACACCTCTTTAGTCCCTAGTGCTGGTGATTCATTTCACGTTTAAGAAGACATTCACTGCTATGTTATCATCAGATATGAGGGTTGCTGGAGGGGAGGGAACAATGGGGTGGCTGAGTGATGGGCATTGGGGAGGGTATGTGCTACAGGGAATGCTGCAAATTGTGTAAGACTGATAAATCACAGACCTGTACCTATGAAACAAGTAATACATTATATGTTAATAATAAAAAATAGATAGCTCTAGAAAAGGGACATAGTCCTTAGAGGGGGCATCCTCCCTCCCTCCTCTGAGGTGGGGGGGGTTCCTTCTCCTTTAAGTGGATGCTTGCTCTGGTTCTCCACGCCTAGCCTGGCACTCGGCACACACTGTGGGTTTTGTCTTTTGTCACACTGAGCATGCCTCTTGCAATCGTGGCTGGGGCACACATTCTCCCATATTTGGGAGTAAGTTGGAGACTTGGCGGCATGTGGGTTTCTGTTTAAAATTCCAAAGCCAGTGGGGCGTATATTATCCATTTCCTCAAATCCAACATGCTGCAAAGCATGAGTCAGAGTCGGATAAGCTTCTTCCCAGGGGAAGTTGTGTCAGTTGGTTAGTGAATGTAATTAAACAAGGATAATTTTCACTGGCATTAACTGCAGATTAATGCAGAGGAAAACAAAATCTCCATCTTGAGTTTACAATCTTCCTGCCAAGATAGGACAACTTCTCCAAGTGTCACTGGTCAGAGAAGGCAATCCAACATTAATGCAACTTGAGGGGCATAGGAGGACCCCTCCCTCAGTAGTCTCCTTCCAAAAAATGCAGATATTAGCAACCTTTGAGGGGTGGAGGTATATTCTGATTTTTTTTTATAGATTTTATTTATTTATTTGACAGACAGAGATTACAAGTAGGCAAGAGAGGCGGGCAGAGAGAGTGGAGGAAGCAGGTTCTCCGCGGAGCAGAGAGCCCGATGTGGGGCTCGATCCCGAGACCCTGGGATCATGACCTGAGCCAAAAGCAGAGGCTTTAACCCACTGAGCCACCCAGGCGCCCCTATTCTGATTATTTCTAAGGCATTCTGTGAGGAGGGTTACGTGTTAGCCAATGAGGTTATTTTATCCGATTTAATCCATCGTCACTCAGGGCCAGGTGGTTGAAAGCAGACTCTGAGGGAATGGAACATGGGACAGATAAAATTTGATAAGCACTGGGAATGATATTCAGCTGATTGTGCTTTGCATACCAATGGGTCTTTTGGGAGGGACTACCAGGAGAGAAGTTAGAAAATGAGGGGTGCGTCTAGAGGACGCTGGAAAGCCATGGTTTCTATTGCACACTTTAGCCCTTTTCCAAATCATGGAAATCATAAAATAGAAAGTCAATTCTGGAAAGGCTGGTGGAGGTCATTTAGTCCAACCCCTCTTCAAAGAAGAGCAAATTGAGGTCCCCCCAGAGAGGTTAAGTAATTTGCCCGAGTTCACCCAGCGAGTTAGTGGCAGAGTTGAGACTTAAAGTTCCGCTCTTCATCTCTCTAGCAAGCTGCTCCAGGAACCATAGGAGCTAACATTCAAGTTGACCTCCCTGGCCAATCTTGCAAATATCCCTTTGGTTCTCCCTTTTCAAATATAACCTCTGCCCAGGGGAGGAGAAGCAATGCTAAACCTTGCCTGAGATACTACGGTGTATTGCCACTGAGGTCCCTCCTGGGTTGAACACAAAAATAATTTCAAAATGTATTTTTTCTTTGTTCCAGTAAGAAGTGTGCTAAATTTCATATAACTGAGAAACAAAGCTTACTGCTAACTAGAACAGCTTCTGGGGTTAAAGAAAAAGGGCTTCGTGAATGTTCTTTTAGCTATCTGATGAAGCATTTCCCTCCCCTCTCTCCACCTTCCACTTGATGAAAGTCAGTGATCAAGTATATTTAGAAATATACTTGATCATGGAGCGCCTGGGTGGCCCAGTTGGTTAAGAGGTCAGCTCTTGATTTCAGCTCAGTTCATGATCTCAGAGTCCTGGGATTGAGCCCTGCACTGGGCTCTGCACTGGGGGAGGGGAGTCTGCTTCAGGAGTCTCTCTCCCTCTGCCCCTCCCCACTGCTTGCTTGCTTGCTTGTAAGTACTTGCCTTCTCTCTCTGTCTCTCAAACAAATAAATAACTCTTAAAAAAAAAAAGAAATACACTTGATCTTTTTATCATTTCTTTGTGTTTGAGTGTTTTCAAGAGTCCCTTCTGATGTAGGTCAAAGCATTTTGTTTTTCTTAAATGTGAGTCTGTATTCTTTCTGCCCAGATAGCATGGAAAAGACTTTTCCAAATAAGGAAGTTTTGCTGGAGTGTGTGTAGCTCAGGCAGCAGCCGTTGCTGCCATCCTAACTTAGTCAAATAGAGTAGCTCCACTCTCCACTAAAGCCAGGAAGCATTTAGGGACCCATTAGCATGTATGCAGAGCTGAACCACTAGGGTCAGGGGAGCTGCCAGCAGGTGGTTGTGGCAACCCAAGGAACTACATGGAAAAAGCAATTTGTAGAGAAGGCAAAGTTTGGTTTCGACACACCCTTGCTCTCCACATTCCCTCCTTCCCAGCCCAGCATCCTCCAAGTGTTTATTCTCTGTTCAGGACAGAAAGTGGATGCTCTAATTTGTTGGAATCAGAAAAATAGGAGTTAAAATCCTGGCTCCCCACATATAATGTGATCTTCAGTAAGTTACTTAACTTTTTTAGACTTTGCCTTTTCTTTTCTTTTTTTAAAAAATAATTATTTATTTATTTACAGACAGCATGAGTGGGGAGGGACAGAGGTAACAGGAGAGAGAGAATCCCAAGCACACTCTGCACTGAGCACAGAGCCCGATAAGGGGCTTGATCTCAGGCGCCTTTTAATAATTTTATTTATTTATGTTTGTTTTTTCATTTATTTTAGAGAGAGATCGAGTGTTTGTGTTGGGGAAAGGGCAGAGGGAGAGGGGGAGAGAGAATCTTAACCAGGCTCCATACCCAGGGTAGAGCCCGAGGCAGAGCTCAATCTCCCCAGCCTGTAATCAAGAGTCAGTCACTTAACCAACTGAGTCATCCAGGTGCTCTTAGCCTCCTCCCTTTCTTTTAAAATAAAAATGAGGGGTGCCTGGGTGGCTCAGTCAGTTGAGCGTCTGCCTTAGGCTCAGGTCATGATCCCAGGGTTCTGGGATCCAACCCCATGTGGGATTCCCTGCTCAGCGGGGAGTCTGCTTCTCCCTTTCCCTCTACCCTTCCCCCTCTTTGTGCACTTATTCTCTCTCTCCCTAATAAATAAACACACTTTTTAAAAGAAATAAAAATAAAGTAAAAATGATACTGTTTATCTCATGGCATTGCTATGAGCAGTAAATAACCTAATAAATGTAATATATGTAGTATGTCCTAATTCCCCTTCTTAGGCTCTAAAATTATTTGTTTTCTGTCATTTTTAAAGTACCTCCTCTGCTACCAGAACACCTTAATCTGAACCAAGGATTAAGAGGAAAGTGTGATTATTAAAATGATTTATGCTAAGGTGTGAGTGACTACAACAAAAATTTATTGGCGCATATGAATTTCTCACTTCTGTAACCAAGGATGTTATTGTAAGTGAAGTGAAGAATTTCTTTGCTGTGATGAAGACATTTTTTCTTTTGTGATGTTCCTTAATTTATACCACTATGCCTTGCTCCACCTGTTCCTAAAGCTTTACTCAGCCTTTTAGGGTGAGAAGAAGCAAGTGCTCCATAAGAGTCTATACAATTCTGGAAACTTGATAAACAGGATCATTTTTTTTCCATTCTAGATAGAAGAATGCTCATCATCATATTGTCAAAAATGTTGAAAAACTCATACTCTTTTAGACTGCTAAATTCAGATCATAATATAGTGAGAATCTTGGACAAAAGTTTCTTACCTGAACAGTAAGGGTCTGTTCCCAAGGTCATATACAAATGGGACAACAATTAACCCAAGGCCAACTAGATCTTAAAAGAGCCTTGATGTAAAATGGTGCAGCCACTTTGGAGAACAATCAGGCAATTTCTCAAAAGGTTAAACATACGGCCCAGTAATTCTACTCTTGCCCATGAATGTTCATAGCAGCATTAGTCACAATAGCTAAGAAGTAGAAACAATCCAAATGTCCATTAACTAATGAATGAATAAACAAAATGTGGCACATCCTTACAATGGAATATTATTCAGCCATAAAAAGAAATGAAATACTGATACATACTGCAACATGGATGAACTTAGAAAACATTATGATAAATGAAAAAAGTCTGACACAAAAGGTCACATATTATATGGTGCCATTTATTCGAAATTTCTGGAATAGGCAAATTCACAGAGACAGAAAAAAGATTAGTAGTAGCCTAGGGTGGGGCTTTGCTTTATTTCTATGATTCTTTTATTTTATTTTATTTTTTAAAGATTTTATTTATTTATTTGTCAGAGGGAGAGGGAGAGAGAGTAAGCGAGCACAGGCAGACAGAGCGGCAGGCAGAGGCAGAGGGAGAAGCAGGCTCCCCACTGAGCAAGGAGCCCGATGTGGGACTCGATCCCAGGACGCTGGGATCATGACCTGAGCCAAAGGCAGCTGCTTAACCAACTGAGCCACCCAGGCGTCCCTCTTTTAATTCTTTTAATAATTTTATTTATTTATGTTTGTTTTTTCATTTTTTTAGAGAGAGATCGAGTGTGTGTGTTGGGGAAAGGGGCAGAGGGAGAGGGGGAGAGAGAATCTTAACCAGGCTCCATACCCAGGGTGGAGCCTGAGGCAGAGCTCAATCTCTCCACCCTGAGGTCATGACCTGAGCCCAAATCAAGAGTCAGTGCTTAACTGACTAAGCCACCTAGGTGCCCATTTGAACAGTTTTAGATGGTAGAAAATTCTGTATCTTCCCAATTTCAATCTTCTGAGTTATAAAATATAAATTTCCCAATTTAGAAACTTTTGATAAAAATTGACACCATAACTTCATGAATTTTTGTGCCCAGGAAACTTTCCCTCCTTGATTTATAAAATGGAAACACATAAATAAAGTACAATTCAGACCTTGGTAGCAACCTCCATTTTCTCTGAAACACCTAGAGAGTAAGGTCAAATTTTCCAGCTCAAAGAATGATTTGATAACTTAAGAATACATTTAGGACTTCATCAAGATCAAAAGCTTCTGCACAGCAAAGGAGACAGTCAACAAAACAAAGAGGCAACCCACGGAATGGGAGAAGATATTTGCAAATGACAGTACAGACAAAAGGTTGATATCCAAGATCTATAAAGAACTTCTCAAACTCAACACATGCAAAACAGATAATCATATCAAAAAATGGGCAGAAGATATGAA
>PISX010008617.1:0-80763 GCA_004024625.1 Mellivora capensis
AATGAGCTTTGTTGCCCAAATGCTCACAGTACGAATAAAGGAAAAGAAATGATTCTTGGGAGTTTAATGTTTTCTTTCATTTTCTATGTTTGTCTGAAGTTGAAGTGGTTTGTAAAGCTTTTGCAGACATTTTACGGAATTTAGGGAAGTATTTTGATTTTAAAGAGGATTTTTTGCCACAATTATACCATTTACACTCTTAGCTCTCCTCCTTAAAACCTTGCCTGTCTTCTGTGGAGACTTACTTTTTATACCGTGTCATTTTCAAAGTAATCCAATAGAAAATTAGACGTGAGAAGTTGAAACAAACACTCATTGCTATTTACAAATATCCTGCAATCTCTCTGTCTGCCGTCCCCTCCCCTTGCACCCCCACCCTGGCCCCGGGAAGCTAGAGAAAGTTCTAGAGTGACCTGAGAATTGAGGTGACACAGGAACCCTGGAAAAGAGCCAAGTGTATGAAGCTGCTGTCTGACAGGTGCTGGAGAGAAACAGCATCACACAAGAGGGTGTGCCTCTTGCTCTCCCCTGCCGGTCTCTCCCTTCAGGGCTGAATTGACCTTAGGTCCTACTGCCCTTTTAGGGACAGAGGAAGACAAGTAAGAACCATGGCTCCCCTAGCAGTCTTTTTGGGGGCAAGTCCTCTGGATAGCTAGAGCATCTCTCCTGGGACAGGGGCCTCAAGGCCCTCAGTACCTTGAAAGGCAAAGACCCTCTTAGGTCAACAGGAACCTCTTAGGCACTGCAGAAAGAATTGAAGGGTTTCAAGGTTCCCCACATTCTGTTCCCCATAGGGCTCGCCCCAAACAAAAGGGAGTTTAACAGTTGTTTAGAAATCATTTGAAATGACCTTGGGTTTATTTTAAAGAACCTCCTAATTGTTGGAAGGATCATCAGTTACTTTTGGCTGTTTAGTTCCATTGGTTGATGGGTCTATTTTTATGCCAGTACCATGCTGTTGGATTACTAATTTTTGTAATACAGATTGAGTTAGGGTAGAGTTAGGATGGCTGCTATCAGAAGGACAAGAGATAACAAGCATTGGTGAGGTTTTGGAGAAAAGGAAACCCTTGTGTACTGTTGGTGAGAATGTAAATTGATACAGCCCTTGTGAGACACAGTATGGAGGTTCCTCAAAGAATTAGAACTACCTTATGATACAGCAGTCCCACTTCTGGGTATATATATCCAGAGGGAAATGAAATCAGTGTCTCAAGATGTTCACACTCTCATTTTTGTTATAGTATTTACAATAGTCCAGAGATACAAAAGTCCATCAGATAAATGGATAAAGAAGATGTGGAGTGTGTGTGTGTGTAGTGGACTTATTCGGCTATAAAAATGAAAGAAATCCTGTTGTTTGTGACAAAATGGATGAAGCCAGAAAACATCGCGCTAAGTGAAATAAGTCATAGAAAGATACCATACGATCTCACGTATATATGGAATCTAAAAAAGGCGAGCTCATGGAATCAGTATAACAGTGGTTGCCAGGGGCCAAGGACATAGGAGAAATGGGGAGATGTTGGTCGAAGGGTACAAACTTCTAGTTATAAGATGAATAAGTTATGGGGCTCTAATGTACAGTATGGTGACTACAGTTAATAATATGGTGTTGTATACTTGAAATTTACTCAGAATAGCTCTTATGTTTACATGCGCATAGTACGGTAACTATGTGAGGTAATAAGTGTATTAATTAACTTGATAGGTATAAAAATTTCACATGTATGTGTATATCACATCATCGTGTGATATACCCTTTAAGAATTCATGTCACACAACCTGAATGCATGCAATTTTTTAATTTGTCAGTCAGACCTCAGTAAAGCTGGGGTGGGGAAGTTCTTACAGCCACAGTTAAAATCTTTGTTTCCTTCATGTAGGCGTTTTTTCCTCCAGTATGCATTATCCCGGACAGCAGTACCATGTTAATAGTTCAGGTAAGTACTTTGTTTCACTTAATACATTTTATCTTCAAATATCAGAGTGTTTGCCACCTTCGAACTGCTGAGAGGTAATCCAGCTGTGGTGTCCCAGGGTCTTCTGCACATGTGTACTTGGGCCACTAACATGCCTGAAAGCTAGAGGGAGCCAGAGCCCAGGAAGCGTATTTGGGTGACCTGGTAGAGAAGGCCAAGGAAGGAGGGAACACTGGCCTGAAAATACTATATGATTGGTATTAGCTCTCTCAGACATGATAGGATTCAGACTAGACCCGGGCCCCTTGCTGCTTAGTCTGCAAGCCCAGACTGCCTGCTGAGTGTTGGAAGTCAGGTTTTCCTCTACGATTCTCCGCATTCCACCCCACCTAGGCATTCAGGAAGAATCACGCCTAACCTCTGAGGCTAAGATAGGCATTCCTCTGGTAGTTAATACCATGTGACTTAAAGAAGAGAACCTATTTTTTTCTAGATGTCCTTGCAAATATGCTGAAGGGGCTTCCTGTCCAAGCATCTGCCCTGTTTTAGACGAAGGCCCTTAACATGCTGGGGAGGCTGCCCGGCAGTTCCCAGGGCCAGTTCCAGCAGACACATGTTAGAGAACCCATAGGCTATGGAAGTCTGGGTGTCTTTTATAGTCATTCCACTGGAGAACCGTTGGATCTCTCTGGCGCTTGCTTTTAAGTTCTTTAAGGTGGGTCTAAAGTAACTTTTATTCTAGGGTTAATTCTGTGCTACTACTGAGGTATCACTTTTCTGGGATCTCTCTGGAATGGTCTTTGGTCAGCAAGGGCTCTCTGTTCTGTTTGGTTCTAAAGCTAAGGTCTCCCAGCCCTGCCAGAGCTCATGGAATCATTCAACTTGTAGCTCTTCGTCATTCTTTGCCTGGTCCCATAGCATTTCACTCACACACGCATGGCTTAATAATTCAGCAAAATCTCCAGGCGACCCATGCAGGTTTTCTGAAGGTCTTTCTGTACACTTAGTTTTCTCTTTGCTATTCTCTGCCCTGCAAATTTCAGCTCTGCTCTCAGAGTCTGTTGCACCTGCTTGTGTTCCTTGTCCCTACACCATAGTCAAGAAAGTACCTCCAGGCCCCTTTTCCTTTCTCTCAGGGTTCAGAATCTTGTATTGCCTGTGACACAATGTCTGAAAACATCCGTTTCATATATGTTCTCCAGTTTTCTACCTGGCTACAGTGGAAGAGCTAGTCTGGTCCTGGTTACTCCTGGCACAGGTAGAAGTCCAGTTGTGCAGCATGAGCGTGGTGCACACAGTGTTCAGCCCGAGAGGGAGGAGAGGAGGGTTGCAGTTCCTGGAGGTTATTCAGAGGAAGTGGAGAGCAAGGTCTTGAATGAATAAGTAGAAGTCAAGGAAAGCAATGGGGGAAGAAAGGGCTTTTCAGGCTTTTATTAAAGGGCCTGTAGGAGATTATCCAGAATGTGCGGGAGTGCCGCTGAAGGGTTTAATCAGTGGAGTGATAGTACTGGAGTTACATTCAAACTCTATTTTTGATGTAGTTATAAAGGCTTGGATCATGGGATCATGATTATTAACCCTGGCTATATATATGGAATCACCTGAGGAGGTTTTTTTTGTTTGTTTTGTTTGTTTGTTTGTTTGTTTGTTTTTTAAATATATCCATAGCTTGATTTCATCCCAGACCAATTAAATCAGAATGAGGATAGAGACAGGGACTTGGACTTTTTTTTCTCTAAAGCTTCCCAGGTAATTTTAATGAGATCAAGAACAAAAATCATAGGCCTAGATGATGGGATTTAACTAGACTTGGGGGCCACAGAAGTGTGTACTGTTGATGCCTCAAGAAAAGCCGCACTTCGAGGCTTTTGCCTCTGCTACTTTGGATGATGAAAACACTAGAAACGTGGTCTGGGTGCAGGAGAGGAACAGTTGCTGGACAACGCCAGCTCACCTAAAGAGAAGGGTAATGATTAGTTATTGACTAAGCTTTAAATATACTCATTTGGAAGAGCATCTGTTCCTTTTGGTTGTCGGTCCTGGACACCAGCTTACACTGACTTAAGTGTAAATCTATGTGACTAGGAAGAGGTGGGTTGGACAGGAAGACCATACTGGTTCTCTCTCCCATTGTGATTTCCCACTTTTTACTCACTTGATTCTCTCTACTCCTCACGGAACAGGGCCCCTAACACCTGGCAGTTGGTAGAGGATAAAAGACTTTTCGCCTGGTTGATTTATTAAATCCCTGAAGGTAACAGAAATGTTCCTCTGGACAAAGAGAATAAGAACATACCCATGCCCAGACATACCTTAAGCTGTCGTATATTCCCCAGTCCTAACGTCTTGTGTGATCTCTGCGAAACCGAAGTTTGGAAATGTTATATCATTTGGCTAACGTCACACAAATAGTGATAAAACTGGGACTGAAAATGCAACTCATTGATTCCTAGCCTCTGCTTTTTCTGTATTACAGGGATAGGAGATAGCCATTCTCCTGATTTATCTTTACAAAATAGGGCAGTTCCCTTTATTGTCTCCGCCCCCCCCTTTTTGGCATTTATTAAAAAAAAAAAAAAGTGAAAGGGAAAACCTCCTTTACTCCTTCATATGGAAGAGGCATAAGCCTACCAGACACAGACCACAGGATTAAAGGCAAAAATAAAAACCCCTTTTACCTTTCTCTCTTATCCCCTGTAAGATTACAGTATGTATATTCCTTCCTCTGAAGTGACTGGATTTCTTCAAAAGGAGAGCTGCATAAGGGCCACGTGGCCATCTAATGGTCATCTAGGAAACTTGTATGAAAGCATATGTATCTCTTACAAGTAATGATTTATTCTTAATATGGCCATCCTTAGCTGGAAGAGTCTTTATAGGTCAAAGAACCTCATGAATGTTTAAAAAGCTGTTACCAATTTTTCTAATCTTGGTGGTGTTTCTTGATCTCTTTTGCCATGAAATCCTCGGATGTGTATAAGGAACAGATGGAGTAGTTAATAGAATAATGATAACCAGAATTTCTTTTACTACAGTGCCAAAGTATATAGCTACAAAAGAATATTAAACTGCTATTCATCGCAGGATATAATTTAAACTTATTTATCTTAAGTGTTTGATTGTTGGGTTTTCCAGCCATGTTTATTATGAAGATTTAAAAATATCTGATTGGGCCAGCAGAACAGCTGAAGAAATTTTTTTGTCCTAGGAGACCTGCTCTTATTATAATAGATATTGATAGGAGTTTTGGTCTTCTTGATGATTTATGACTGATGATATAGAACGTTTAACCACACTAGTCTTTTGGACTTAACACACTGAAGCTTTCCCTTTTATCCCCCTATGTTTTGTCTGACAAGTACTAAATTAGGTTTTATAATATTCAGATGTTTAGAGTTGTAGACCTTGTTTCATTAAGGCTGTGCTGGGTTGTTTTTTTAAATAAGAAATAACATGAAGAAAAATGTTTTTCTGTGTCAAAATATTGCCTCAAATTATAGCAAATTTACCTGGCATTTGAAGCTCTGTGGATGTGTGTAGTATTTCTGGTATCTGTATAGATGGGTATTCAGAGCTTTGGGGTTATTTTGGGTTTTGAATGAGCTGAACATTTTCGAGGATAGATAGGTAGAAGTGCTGCTTAGACCTTCTAGAAAGGATGACTTTCCACGGGGGTTTAAAAGTGGTAATGAGTCTTACGGAAAGTGCCCAATATGCTTTTTTGTGTAGCAGTAAAACAATTGGCACTCTTAGGGAATTGGGCAGCCTCTCTGTTCAGGGATTGCTGAAGCATACCATGGTATTCAGCAACTTATCCATAAGTATTCTGTTATGTTTTGGAATGGGTGCCCCTTTCTTTTGTTCTTTGTGAAGTACACATAATGATTGTATTTTACGCATTTGCCCTTATATGAAAGGTTTATTGTTGTTGTTGTTGTTTTGGTGGGAAATCTAGAAAACAATATTTGTAGCAATGTCATATTCTTCTTTACTCTTAGGACATGAAACTTGCTGGTGGGTGTTCCCCTACATAACAGTGGGAGCTAAATTTTTTTTTTCATGGTTTGTTGAGTAAGAGACTAATTTGAGGAAGGTGGTCGATTTTTAAATTTGAATCCAGATCCAACTTCAGTCCTATACTATTGTGAGGATTTGGGAAATTTACTTACATTCTTTCCCTGTTCTAAATATCATGATGTTAATATTCTGATATGGGAAACAGGAGAGAGAATGTGAAAGTTGGCTTATTGGAGGTATTTAGTAAATTCCCACCAAGTTTTTGCTACTTTAGGAGCAAAGCTTGTCAGAATCAGTCCCCCAAATCCTGAACAATTTTATTTAATGTTTATTTAAATCATTCACTTTGTGACTGTCAAGGACATTGTAAAATATTACCAAGAAGGAAGGGTGTTGTAATAATCAGTAAAAATTGGGCTCTGAATAGACTGCTGTCCAAAGAAGATGTGCAAATGACCAATAAACCTATGAGAAGATGTTCAATATCATTAGTCATCCAAACCATAATGAGATACCACTTAAACCTACTAAGATGGCTATAATTACAAAGATAGTAAATGGAGAAATCTGAACCCATTACCATAGCTTTGTGGAAATGTACAATGGTACAACTTTGGAAAACATTCTGGCAGTTCCAAATGGCTAAACAAAGAAGTTCCCTATGACCCAGGAAACCCACTTCTGGGTATGGACCCAAGAAAAATGAGACACATGTCCATATGAAAACTTGTCCATGCAGGTTTGTAGCAGTGTTATTCACAAGAGTCAAAAGGTCGAAATAACCCCAAATGTCCATCAATTGATGGATGTGATATAGTCATGCCTGGAATATTATTTGGCCACAAAAAGTATTGAAGTACTAATTCATGCTACAGCATGGACCAACCTTAAAAATATGTTGCAAAATGAAATAAGCCAGACACAAAACACCACATGTTCTATGATTCCATTTCTGTAATTGTCCAGAATAGGCATAGCTATAGAGACAGAAAGTAGATGAGTGGTTACTTAGGGCTGGGAGGGATAGGGGATGATTTTGGTATAGTTTTCTTTCTGGGAGTGATGAAAATGTTCTAACATTGATTGTGGCGATGGCAGATCTCTATAAATATATATGAAAAGCCATTGAGCTGTACACTTTAAATTGGGGATTAAATAGTATGTCAGTTGTTTCTCATTAAGGCCACTATAAAACATAATCAACAGACACATATAACATGACAAATACTATGTAAATGTATATAGTTACATTAGATTATCAGCTGAAACTAGATCAGTGTGTTTTATTATCATTTCATTGTTTATATGAAAATACTTTTGGAGTGCCTGAAGATTTTTAATGGAAATAGTTAAACTGTTTCCTTTTTAATCTTGCATTTTATTTATAACCAGCACAAAAGTAAACTTTAAAATAGCCTTAGGACCAATTATCAAATATTCTGAATATGAAATATTAATTAACTAGATTCTGCCCTGCAGTGTTCCTTTTTTTTTTTTTTTTTTTTTTTTTTGGCTTGATTGTGTGTGTGTGTGTGGTTTTTTTTTCCCCCTGTAGTCTTAAAGAAATAAGAAATTTAAACTCAGGTGTGTACTCAGTTGATAATATGGAGACCTATGACACAGGACTCAAAGTAAAGGCTAGGAGTGTTCATCAACAACAAAAAGCACATTAATTAAACATTTGTAAACTCATCCCCAAAGGGTATGATAATGAAGGAAAGAAAGAGTAAAGTTAAACAGACTCTTACAACTCTTTCATTACAGGAAAATTAGATTGGTAATCTTTTGGGGGAAAAATTCTCTTCCAAACAAATTACATTAAAGTGGGCAGTTAAAGAAGATATAAGGAATAAATTCAAACCAACTTAAAAAGATTGATGAAAACACCTTGCAAAAGTGAACTCTGCTCTGTAATTGACCCTCATTAATGGGATATGTAAGTCTGATACTTAAAGCATTATTTAATGAGCAGGTTGTTTCTTCTCTCATTTTATCTAGCAACCAATTTCTTGAAAGTGCTGTTAATAGAAACTATATTCTTTGACATAAAATTATAATTATAGAGACATCGCCTTGTATATCAATGTAATTATTACTGTCCAAAGCATCACACCCAGCACAGAAATCCTGTGGTCTCTGCATTAATGTTAGTCTGCCTTTCATTGTGTGGATCCACAAGACAGAAAGGCTTTATCAACTATCATTTCAACCATTGCCTTGACTCTAGTTAGGACTTCACAGAGAAGTCACTCCAATTATTATATAGCTCTGAATCCACTCCAGATGAAAAGAGCTCATACCAGCCCCTCTCTGGTACCCCTCAGACTTTGTAAATTCAGATCTTGTTTCTCTTCAGCATGTAAGGACTCACGCACTCATGTCCAGTCCCATGCTGTGTGCTGTGGGTACAACAGTGATAAAACTGTAATTGCCCATGCTCATGGAGGACTTCTCCACTTGTCATCTTTCCTTATTTTGAGGGTTATAACTGTACTCAAAATGATGATATAGATTATTGTCTTTGTTTATAAATAGGAAGAATGGAAAGAGCAGTACGTGGCCGTGTTCTATAACCTTTTCCTTGTGCCTGTAGGCTACTCCAGATATGAGGATTCTTACCAGTATGGCTGGCCAGCTTACTCTGAAGAAATACCCAGAAACTATGATGCCTACACAGCAGGACTGAGTGAGGAGGAACAGCTGGAGAGAGCATTAAGAGCCAGCCTCTGGGACCGAGGTAGGAATGTTGCGCCCTTCACTTATTTTAAAGCATACCTCACATGGTGAGATGGTCTGAAAAAAGGACTATTTGTAGCAAATTAAACTTGAAATAGTTTATAAAAAGGATATGTAGATGAAAAAAAATGTGTGCAGATTGTGATTACCAAGAATGAGGTGTGATACCATATTCCCAGCAACCTAAGCTAGTAAGGTGCCAGACTATGTAGGTATTGTTAAAATTGGTCTTTTTATAGGCCCACGGCACTCCTCAGTGCCTTGGTGTTACAGTTAAGAAACCTAAAAAAAACCTGAGGTATGTGAAAAAAGGAGTTTACTTTGGATTTCATATCTACAAAGCAGGCTGTGTGTCACTGTATATACTGAAGTGTTGCCCACAGACCCTCCCCAAAGTCACGTGGACAGCTTGGTAAGAATTCAGACTTAGGGTTCTACTCCAGACCTGCTGAACCAGTCTCTTTGGGGGCAGATCCTAGGAATTTGTATTTTCAACAGGCCTTCCAGAAGATTCTTTTATCGATTGATATATGAAAACCACTGCATTTATCGTGCCACTTTTGTGTGGGTTTGACTTACTACTGTTATGGCTTTAGTAGTGACGAAAACCATCTGTTCATTCAGTAAGCATTTACGAAAGTCTTAACTATGTTTTGCAGTCTGTGTTGGGTACCATAGGGAATACAGAGAGGTAGAAGATGTACTCTCCCTTGAAAAGCTCACAGTCTCAGGTAGAGGAGATGCCTGCGAGATGCCACAAGGGACAGACGGCCGTAGTATCAGGTGCTCGGGTGGGAGTGCTCAGCTAAGAGAGGCTCAGGCTAAGTGCTAGATTCAGGCAGGAGGGGTGAGCTCTCCCTTCACTAGGCCTGCCAGACTCTCACAGAGGACTGGGACCTTCAGGAATGTGTCAGCTTTACAGAGATGTTGGCAGGAGTTAGTATCACACAGACAGGGAAGTAAGGGCGCTGTCAGCCAGCCCTCACTTTGGAACAGAGCCTTAAGAGAAGAAGGGGAAGAAGAATGGGAAGCGAGGCTATGGCCTGATCACAGAGGTCATAGACTCAAGGAGGCCAGGTGGAAAAGGGACCCGCTAAGTTCTGGAAGTGCCAGTGGAGTCCTGTGTGTGGGCGTGACGTGATCAGAGCTGTGCTTTAGGACTCTGGCGTTGGTCATTCCACAAACAAGGACTGAGCGCCTGTAGGGGGCCCCGGGCACTGTGCTAGGTGAGAGGGACGCATGCATTATGACCACGTGGCTTCCGACTTTGAAGAACACAGTCAACACCGGCAGCGTGCATGGAGGTAGCATGACGGCGGCCGTCTGAACAAGAAATCAAAGTCCAAATGAGGAAGGGAGTGGAGGGAGGGCTGGGGAATGGAGAGGAAGAGATAAGTCAGTATTCCGTGGGTAAAGAGTATCCGAATTGTGTGCAAGTCATCTATTACTGTATAACAAATCATCCTGACATGGCTAAAACCAATAAACATTTCTTCTTACTCTTGAGCATATGTGGCAGCTGGCCAAGCTTACGGGATCTTGGGCTGGCCCTCATGCTAAGGTGTCTGCAGTGGGTCGCGTGGAGCTGGCTGCCCAGGGTGACCCCGTTGACTTGCCTGAGTGACTGTCATTGGAGTCGATGGTAGAGGTGAGGCCGCACACCCCACCTGGTCCAGCAGGCTGGCGAGGGTCATCTGCCAGGCCTCTGCCCAAGCGTTCCAGGAGAGTAGAAACCAGCAAGGCTTGTCCTGGTGCCCCGCCAGTGCCACTGTATTTTGTCGCCGCCACAAGTCACTGCCCAGACTCATGGGATTCAGTAACAGACTCTGCCTCTTCATGGCAGGAGCTGCAAAGTCGCACTGCAAAGAGCATAGATAGAAGGAAAGGTAGAGAATTAGGGCCATACTCATAATCATTTTATTACATATACTCAATGGTTTACTAGCATCATGATCACAAGCAGCATGCCTTAGCCTTTCTAGATTTGGGGGTAGGGCCCCAGAGCCTGTACTAAAATAAATTTTCATGGTTTTAGTCCTATGCACACAGGAGTTTAATCACCGTTAGGCGAGGCAGGAAATCTGGGACAAGTAAGGTTGGAGTGAAGCTGCTGAGCATGGACTTTGTACCAGACTTCGTTCAGGACCACAAATGGACAGTGGGACAGAATATTTTGAGGTGCTGTAACTATTCTGTATCTTATTATTGTGGTGGGTACAAAATTCTGTATTTGTCAGAACCCACATACCTGTACATCACAAAGACAGAATTTTCCTATCCAGAAATTTTCAGGAGGTAAATAAGAATTAATAAGGTACCTAATGAAATAACTGGTGGTCCTGCAAAGACCATCAAGGACTACAAAAAGCATCACTTAAAAGGTTCCTTAGAGGCAGGACAGTGATGACGTGTCATGTCATGGTGGAAATGCTAAGAACAAAAGGAGAGCTGGACCTTTGCGATGGAGAGATTCGGCAGTCAAACACCTGAATGTCGTACTCAAGCTCAATGATATTATCCGTGAGGTGGCCTGTTGGGTGTCTCCCAGTATGATGTGGTATGAAGAGCACAGCATCATGTTCTTGCTGTGACATCTTCTCACTACAAGTATTTAACCTAACTCTGAGTCTTCCTGTGTAAGCATCAATATACAGGAGCTGCGTGGGATAGAGGAACAAGCTGAGTAACACCATGGAGAAATAATCAGATAAAACATGGAATTTCGCAATTCAATGAGAGTGGTCTCTTGGGGGGTGGGTCCATGTCAAAAAGAAAAAAAAAATGGTGGGGTTTTGTATTAAAAGGAAATAACAAATATAACATGAAAAGCTTGAAAAACTGACTACAAAACATTTTTTTATAAAACAGGAATTTTGTATTTGGGCTAGGTATTAGAAGTTGTTAGGGAAGTAATCAGACTTCTTGGATGTGATAATGGTATTGTGGATAAGTAGCAGAATGGCCCTTATTCTTGCGACATACACGCTGAAGTATTTAGAAGCAAAATAATGTGATGTCTCTAACCTACTTTGGAAGGTCAGCCAAAACAACCCTGTCCTCTCTCTCACCATCCCTCCACATGTACTGCATTCAAATAAATTTGGAAAACACTGCCAAACTATGAACATATAGCAAACTATATCCCGTTAAAGACCCAGAATGGCACTGGTAATGGGATGATTCTAATTAGTTCTGCAGTTAGGAGACCAGTTTATTAAATTAATGTTTTCTAAGAGCATATGGAACTAGTTCCAAGAAAACTGACTTGAGGAGACTTCGTGAAGTGCATTATACAGTAACAGGTGGCAGCAAAGGAATTAGCTTTACAGATTGTTTTTGTTAACTTCAGTTTTATTTTCTTTGAAACACTTTGTGATTCCTTCTTAACAACAGGAAACCAAAGAGATTGCTTTAAAGGCCTTAATACTTTTTAGCCTTTGTTTCCGTATGGAAAAAACACTTGGTTTGAGTTTTATTTTATAAAATTCTGACCATATATACATACTATTTTGTACCTTACTTAGTTTCATTCAGTGTTATGTTTTAATCAGATTTTCATACCACTGAATGTTTGGAACAAACAGATCCTCCATGTATTATCTTCGATTTATACTTAAGTATGTTTTTTGGAGGGGAAAGTATGCTATTTGTAAATAGTAATTTAAAAAAAAATTGTACGTTGAGATTATTTTTTTCCTCTTTAGCCTGTTGACATACGGAATTATTTTGATTTTCAAAGGCATTCCCAGGATAAGTCCCACCTGGTTGTGCCAATTTATGGCCCGCCCTGGTGAAAACGCCCCGTGCCCCCAGAACAGTACTGTATTTGTATTCTGCTCTGGTTAGGTGGACTATTCCTTACACTTTAATTAGATTGCCTTAGTCTAGCGCACCTGGGTCTTCCAATTCCTTCTGATTATCTACTTGTTCTGTTGCATACTGCATTTTCAATTAAACAAACTGCTCTCAGTAATACCGAAGCTTATTGTCGCTGTGGTTACCCTCTTGTACACCAAACACTTTCAGAGCCCTCCAGTGTTACCTTGTTTTTTAGGGTGGGGTGGGGGCTGATTGGCTGATGAGGTTTACTCAGTGTCTGCTTGACCTTGGATTTCAGCCCTCCCACGGTGCTGCAACTTGGGTAGACTCCCCCTCTGCTTCATGCCTCTCTCCCGGGCTACCCTGCTGCTGCTTCTCACTCTGGGCTTTGCAGTCTAGGGGTGGGAGGCAAGTGAGGTACGTTCTGATTAGGCCTTGATCTTAGTAACTGGGTGCCTCACTTGGAGGAGGTGTGGCCTCCGAGGTGTTCCTGGCCCTCCCCTAGGTTTAGAGGTTCCTGTTTATTTCCCTTCCCCCTTTCCTAAGATGCACTGGTTTTCACCATTTCTGTTAGGGAAACAGTGGCTTTTGCCTTTGTTCTAGGCACTGGATGTTTTTTGTTGACCAGGATAGAGAAGAAGGATCTGGGCAGCCTGTTTTACAAACCTTTCCTGCAAGGGCTGCTGATCTTTCTCCTAGGACTGAACCAGGAAGGACAAAGGATGCTTTCTGGGCACTCTCACCCGTCCCTTTTGGGAGGCCCCTGCCCACAAGTGGTTCTGAGAAGAGCCTAAAAGTGTGTATGAATTCTCTTCTATTGTAGCCCCCAGTATACTTTGTAATATATGTTCTCTGAATACATCCTGTGTTCTCTTGCTAGCTCACACTCAGCCTTTAGCAATTTGTTCATAGTTTTGGCTAAATTCTTTTTATTAGTGTCCACTGGAGTCTGAACTAGGTGAGCAAGTGCTCTGGTACCTTTTCAGACCTCTGTCTAGTTAGTTGTCCAGATGTTTGAGCTCTGTGATGGGTTGAGAAAAAGTCACTAATTTGCAGATTGTCTTGCATTTATGTTTATCACAAGAGTGATGCTCTTCCTAGCTTTCTACACCCCAGAGGGAAGCTGGAAACATTCCTTGTTCTTCGTCGGGGTTTGAATATGTCATTCTTAGTACATTTATCTACTACCTTTTTTTCAAGTAAAGAAGATCTTTCCCTCATGAAGTAGGTAGAATTGATAGCCCTTTTTAAACAGCCTCGATAAATGCTTTATTTTTTCTCCTTGATTTCCAGTTTTCAGAGTAAGAAGTTAGTGTAATAGAGTTATACTGAGATTTGCAAGGGCCCACTAATAGAAATTCATTTGGTAGAATGCCAGTCCACCAAGAAACATCCAGCACCAATTAGTTTCAGACTGTTCTTTAGTTAAATATATTGGAGGAGTATATTAAAGAATTGAGGTAGCACCTTTTTAAGTTCAGAATTTGTTGTTATCAATATCCTCACTGGTACCTGGCCATACAGGTCCAGAGGCTCATGCAGGGACTAGTAATACCAAAGTAACCTTTGAGAAGAAGTCTCAAGGTCCCTATTATTTCAAGGAACATGCAGGTTTACTACTATCAACAGAAATCTTGTCTTGTTCTGTTGGCAGTCTCCGCTCTTATAAGCAAGTCCAAGAGGCAGCTGATACCACAATAATAGAAAAATTTTGGAAAAGAGCCATCTCTTTCTTTGAGTCAAAAGGCAGATGCCAAGTAGGAACATTAGCTCATTGCATTTTCCTCTCTCCCCTCCCCCACATCCTTCCATGTATAATTTGTGCCTTTTTTTTTAATAGCCTGCCACCAAGTTCAGCTGGTGGCTGGGTACAAAGCTGTGTCCTTTTCAACTCCTCTCTGCCAGCCTGGAGCATGTGTACTGGTTAAAGCTGGAAATCCTTACTGGCAAGTGGCGTAACTTGGGCTCTTTTTCTTAGACTCTTCTGCAAGGCAAATGGCCACAATCACACTTTGGCTCTCTCGTGAAAATCGAGCAGATCTGTCATCCCCCACCCTCCCACACACTGTACAGTTGGGGTTGCTGGTTAGCCATATGTGAAACTATGGTGGAATATATTACAAAAGTCTTGGCTTCAGAATGAAACTGGTTGCTGCTTTGTCTCTCGGTCTTTGGATATGAAATTACCAGGGAAGCCATTTTGGAAAAAAAATATTTAGGTTCCAAATTAATATCTAGTACTTTTGTTGTTAACAGATGATTTGACAGTATCTTTGAATCTTGTTTAGAAGCATCATGTGTTTGTAGGGACCAATTGAGATACATTTTAGGTAAACAAACAAACAAAAAAAACCTACAGTACGTTTTTCCTTTTACTGAAGCTATACCAGAGTATGTAAGAGCAGCATTTGTCTTGCTTATTGTGTGGACATTTTTGAGAGAAATGAAATGCACTGTGTTCATTCTTTTTCTCTTTCCGGGCGCGGTACAAAGGGAAAACGATGGGAATGTCAGTGGCCTGCATTCGGTCCTGGCTTATTAATGAACGAGCTTCACTTGAGGTGTGAAAGACTGAATCTAACCAGACCTTTGTTTTATTATTATTTTTTCACAGCAAAGGGATGAATTGGGTACTCTCTTTATTTACCATTGTCCTGTGGTAAGGGACTGAGAAGGAGGGGTGTAGCTAGAAAGAGGTGGAGGCACTGGGAACTGTCAGGAATGTTGGGCATGTGACATGTAGATCTCAGGGCTCACGGATGAAAGAGCGGTCCAGGAATATAAACTCACACCGCTAATGACGGCTGATCTCAACCGATCCATACATGGATTAGGACGTGGTATCTTATTCAGTTGCACGGTTATATGACCCTTCTTTGGCCCAGTGCAGGCAGGCATAATGGGGCCGTTTTTAACATATGCAAATATTCACAGCCTGCCCGAGGCTTTGCAGAGGCTCTGGAGGCCAGGACAGAGATGTACTGCTAGTTCTGTGTGACCACTTCACTTTTCTTTTTTTTTTTTTTAAGTAAATTGGTGTGTTTTCCCCTAGGAAAAGTTTCTATGTAATGAAAAAGTACCATCTGCCAGATTATCTAAAAGCAGTCCCATTGCAGAACACTTCCTTTGGATTGTGATTCTTACTTGCTAGTCTGTGTTGGAGACACTCATTTTAGCGAGGGAAGTTTGATATTCGAGACTGTGTCTAGATGTCAAATTGTGCACATAAAGAAAGAAACATAAGTATATGAGTTTTAAATCTGTGAAACAACATGTGGCTATCCCAGCCAGGGAGAAAAACAATGAAATGAGAGGGCCAGGGTTCTGTTTAGGTCCCCATTGTAAAGGAGCCAGCTTCTCTTGAGGTCCCAAATTTTAAAAGTGTTAGCCTGCTGTTACTGGAATAATAAAATAGAAATAAAGATACATGAAATTTAGTCATATTTGGGAGCTTGACAGTAATGATTACGCGTGTATTTATAATTTTTCCTCTGCCACCCCCCACAATCACCATTTATTGAAAGCATTATTCAGATGCTAATGAGTAGATTGAACAATAAAAGTATAAACAAAACACTAATGAATTAATTCCACCCATCCATGTCCCCTAGGCCCCTCACACTTTGAGACTGCTTTTGGGCTACCAAATCTTAACAGTTTCAGAAATATTACCTTGCACACTCATGCTGCTCTGCTCATCATTCCTTCTGTCACTCAGCAAATCTGCATTGGAGCCTCTTGTATGTGCCAGATACTGTTAAGCATTGTAGACTACAGAAAGGAGTAACTCCTGTTCCTTACTGTCAAACCAAAAATATTATTCTTTTTGCTGAACAATAGATTTAAGTGACTCACTTCACTTCAACTAACCAATATATTAGATTCACGAAAGAGAGTAACTTTTGAAATATATTTTTTAAAGATTTTATTTATTTATTTGACAGACAGAGATCACAAGTAGGCAGACAGGCAGGCAGAGAGAGAGGAGGAAGCTGGCTCCCTGCCGAGCAGAGAGCCCAATGTGGGACTCGATCCCAGGACCCTGAGATCATCACCTGAGCTGAAGGCAGAGACTTTAACCACTGAGCCACCCAGGTGCCCCAACTTTTGAAATATTTTTTAAGAGACCATGACGGAGAGAGAGCACCAGTAGGGAGAAGGGCAGGGGAAGGGCAGAGAGAGAATATTAAACAGGCTCCGTGGCCAGCACGGAGCCTGTCCAGGGCTTAGACTCAGCACCCTGAGATCATGCCTGAGCCAAAATCAAGAGTCGGACACTTAACCAGCTGAGCCACCCACATGCCCCTAGTAACTTTCAAAATGAATTGATCACCTTACTTGCCTATCTATGAAATATTTCAGCAACCAACGTTTCCTAAGTTATATAAGAATTATATAGTTTACTAACAATGATTTATATACTCAAGTTATCTATATAATTTTTAATCTCAGAAGTAATTGACATGCTTATTCAGTATTTCATCAAGTCAAATAATTGCAGAAAACTATTAATTTGGGGACTGATTTAGAAACTTTTTGTTTCTGCAAAAATGTATTGATTTGGAAAAGAGGTATCAAATAGTGCTTTAAAATTACAGTGGATCTCCCATTCTTACTAATCAGACAATTGAGCGTATGAGGAAGTTCCTAATCCTATATATTTATACTAAAATATAAAACAAAACAGCGTCCTTTTTTTTTTTTTTTTTGAGCTAAAGGCCCAGACTTTGTTAGGACTCAGTTGTTGATATTTTCAGTGAGTCGGATTTTATTTTCTTTTTATCTGAGCCTTTCTAATTCCCCTTTAAGCATTATAATTGCACATCAAAAGTATATACATAACATTTTGTGTGACTGTACCTTAATATTCCATCTTCATCTGTGAGCTGATCTATGACACCAGTGATGAGTTCGGTGTCTGCAAGGAGCCACGTCATTCATTGAACATATTAAGCACATGACTTCGGTTTAAATATTGGGGCAGGATGTGTTATTGTGATCCTGTGCTTAATTTAGTTAAATTACTTTTAAAGTCAGTGACGAAGAATGAGACAAAGCCGCACCATTTTTCAAATGTAGCTGTGATATGCTGGCCCTGAGTGTGACCTTAGGGGTCATCATATCTGACACCTGCTTTCACCCAGTGAAGAAACAGACTCAGAGAAGCCCATCACCATCTATACACATGTCTGTGAACTTGGCCTCGGTTACTGTCGACAGTGTCCTGCCCTGGGGAGGCACATATGAAGTAGGCAGGTGTGAAGTCAGGGAGTCAGGACCTCCCTACAAGGTGCTAAATTGGACCCACATTTCTAGGGCTCCCATGAGGCCACCCTAGAGCTGAACCCCTGCGTGAGACCCCGGACTTGACTGCAGACAGACTTTCAGCTTTCCCTTGTCACCAGGGGTAGAGTCCACATAGCCTTCCAGGGAAGGGGGAGATGGGTGAGGCAGTGTGACAGGCAGCTCTCATGTTTGTGTGCTAACACCTGTTAAGGTGTGTGCTGTCATTGCTGTGTGGGTCTGCTTTTGTTTTGACATAGGAGGGGGCAGCACTCAACTCCTTTTCTGGAAGTTCTACCTAAATTCCAGATGTCCCAAAGAAGATGGTATTGAGGACCTGAGACAGGTGGTGATGGGTACCTGAGCTCACCTATCACCATCTTTTGCAATTTGGGCAGTGTTTGTTGTTCTAGTTATAAAAAGCAATATATTTTCACTGTGGAAAATACAAATAAGAAAAGAAGACAAAAGTAATCCATAACCCCACCACCCAGAGAAAAACCACGTAACATTGAGTTGTATCCTTTCAGCTACCCATAATATGGGTGCTGGGAAGAAAGCACCGCAAATGATTTGGTGAAATTCTTTCCAAGTCGAAAGGAATTAAGTGCCCGTCCATGGTGCTGGGAAGGTTCCCATACCCACACGGTGCTACGAAGGAAGCATTTGTAATTATCTTTGTTCTTTCTGACTATAAAGTGGTGGCACAGAGACGTCAAATGATTTGCTCAGGGTCACATTCTAAGTGGTGAACACCAGGCAAGGAAGCCAGACTTCTCTGTTCCTAGTTGGGATACTTTTGTATCATCCAACAGAGCCTGTTCAGAAGAAGCCTTTCTAGGCTGCCACCGAGTTTTCCATTACTGTAGAGACTGCGCCATAGAGTCAGGATGGAAACTGAGCCGGAGTTTTGTTTGTGGTCTGGAGCAGATTGGCTGTTGTGATCTTCCTGAATTCAGAATCCCGAGAACTGAGATGGGTGTGGCCGCTCTGGATAGGCCGGGCTATATTCAGAAAGACTATTACTTCTAGCATAACAAGGACATTTCGGGGGCGCCTGGGTGGCTCAGTGGGTTAAAGCCTCTGCCTTCGGCTCAGGTCATGATCCCGAGGTCCTGGGATTGAGCCCCGGATCGGGCTCTCTGCTCAGCAAGGAGCCTGCTTCCTCCTCTCTCTCTGCCTGCCTCTCTGCCTACTTGTGATTTCTGTCTGTCAAATAAATAAAATCTTTAAAAAATTAAAAAAAAAAAGAAAAAGGACATTTCTTTTACTGTGGTCCTCGCCTGTCCATAAATGGTTGGCTAAGTTCTTTTGTTTGTTTGGTTCTGGGTTTTGTTTTGTTTTTTTAACAGATCTTGATAGCATCAAAAATAGCAAGATAAATCATTTGTGTAGGGAAAGAACACCCTTTAACACAAGAAACCTGCATCTCTGGTACCTTATAGGACACACACACCAAAAGAAAAAAAATTATTACTGTACACAATCATAAATCATATGCTTGGCTGTCATTCATTTCTACCAAAATTTATAGCATATGAGCATAAAAGCATTTTTAATATGGGCACATTAGTGACATTTTAATTAAGGATATTTGTATCAATCATTTAAATAGGGCTCCGTTTTTGTTCAGTAGCTTTCCTTCTAGAAGAGAAATGATTCAGAACAAAACCAGAATAAATGTGCTCACATTCATTGTGGCTTAAGACATCAGAATTTTACATCAGGCTGTTATGCATCTCTCCCACTCCTCGTGAATGGGAATTTTTCCCAAAAGAATTTCTGCTGCCCTTTGTTCTGCCTCTCAAAGTCCTCTCGCTCAGAGTTGTGCACAGTCTTCCACCCATTTTGTTGTGTTATGTTGCTAGTAAGAAAAATCAAGAGTCATGTGTCAGCTTCCACTTATTATAGAATCACAAATAGCTTTCACAGTGGTCTAGTTTCATCACATGGCAGTTCTCCAAGGGTCCAGAACTATTTATAAATTCTGTTGCACTTAGTTACGGAGAGCCAGATGTGAAAGTCATGCATAATATGTATTTATATATCTTCATGAATCTCAATTAGAGACCAGAAATCTTCTTATGTCACATCTGTGTTATTTAAATCTATTTTTTGTTATAACACAGGACTGAAATTGTGCAGTGTTATGAAGATTACTATAAATATTAAGCTGATTAAAATTACATTGTAATCATCTGCTTTGGAAAACTTGCAAATGGCCTAATCGTGGCATGATAAGGGACAGATTAAATAAATCATCATGTAGAATACTACTCAGCCATTAAAAAGACAGAGAAGCAGGAAGCAAGAATACAAGTAGTATTCTCAGTGAAAACCCATTCATTTTTGAGAGACCCAGTAAATGTATTGTAAAAAAGATTGGGATAATATTTAAGAAAATGCCCATTATCCTTATTTCTCAAGAATAAGATTATGGTGACTTCTGTTTTCTTGTTTTGGCTTAACTCCATTTTCTAAAATTTCCTGCAAAACCATGTGGAACCTTTAGAAGGAAAAACATGTTATTAAAGAGAATCTATGCATTGCTAAAAAATATTCAGTATTAGCCATGCTCTTCTCCGATGTTCTCCGAGCTGCATTCCATTGAAGGCATTGGGTTGCTGCAGAGAAATGCAGAGATACCTGTACGTCATACTTTCATGCCTCCAGCCTCTGCAGACTACTGATGGACAGTCAGAGTGATGGGGGAGACTGGGCAGAGCCCAGGGTCTGAACTAGGATCTCTCCAGCTTCTGTCTCCCCTTTTCCTTTCTGCTTATCCCTTCCTTTTCCTTCCCCTCTCCACCCTGAATCTTCCAGGCTAAAGTTATCCACACCCTGCAGACAAGAAGGCCAACTGCTCCTGCCATCAGTAGCTAGCTCTCCCCGCCTACTGCAGTGGTTTTCTTCTTAAGGTTCCAGAACACACTGGATTCTGTCCTAGTTTGAGGCTGCTTTAGCACACAGGTTTGGAACCATGGCACCCGGCAGTTCCATTCTACCTGACAGTATATGAAGTGTAAAGCTTCGTACATTTTATGAAGAGTGGTCCTTTCCTATCTGTTCTTGTGGTAGTTGGAACGCAGGGCTTGGATCGCCAGCGAAAGGAGAAGTCTGATGCACTTTCTGTGGAAGAGCATTTTTCTATTGCAAAATACAGTTTTGTGTTACCAGAAAACAGTATGGGTTGACTCTTGAATCACTGCATTTAGGATTTTTTACAAATCAACCTAAACCACCCAGAGCCCAGTAGTTTTTAATTTTCAACTCAGTGAGACTAAAAGGAAACAGTTTGCTTTTGGCTACAGTGATGCTGAAAGAAAATAAAATTTAGCTAGTCCTTCAACATTAAGGGAGATAAAGTGTTTAATAAGTGTCTTCTAGAAGAAGTGACATCTGTATAGAACACCTGCTGTCTTCATTATAACTTTAAATTAGCTGTGTCTCTGGGGGTTCACAGGGCCCTTCTTTTGGCACACACTGCTGTGACAAAGATAAGTTTTAAAACCCCAAGTAATTTGCTGTTGTGTAGAGGATGCTTTTTGGCGAGACATTTGGGGGTGCAGAGGGGAGTAAGCCCCTGGCTTAGATAACTCAGGCCCAGCAAGGTCCATTTTGAGCATAATTTTGGCAGATGATGGTTGTCAAGTTATGACATTTCCTAGCCCTTGGTAACCCTAGTGATTCACTAATTATCATGTTAATGTTTTCTATAGCACAGAAACATGTAGGCCATTCTTCTTGATATGGGGGCATAGCTGTTCAGTGGAATTCTGAATTTCTTCATACGCTTTGAGAAAGGGACCTGAGCTGTGCCTCTGCTGATGGCGTGTTTCTGTTATGTTTTGGTCTTTAACGGTCCTGCCTGTAGGGACAGGGTGGGTGGACGTTAAGGAACTTCAGGGATAGCCTTTCTCGGAGTGCCTTTTAAAAATCCCCTGCAGTGGGACGCCTGGGTGGCTCAGTTGGTTGAGCGGCTGCCTTCGGCTCAGGTCATGATCCCAGCATCCTGGGATCTAGTCCCATATCGGGCTCCTTGCTCGGCAGGGAGCCTGCTTCTCCCTCTGCCTCTGCCTGCCACTCTGTCTGCCTGTGCTCGCTCTCGCTCCTCCCTCTCTGACAAATAAATAAATAAAATCTTAAAAAAAAAAATCCCCTGCCGTTTTGGCAGGTTGCACTCGAAGCAAGAATGATTTCCATAAGCAATGGTTGTAACAACCCATGTGGCCCCAGAAAAATAGTATTTAACCAGCAATGTGGTTCATCTTATTAGCCCAAGGAGAAAATAACTCCCCACCAAATTCTACTCTATTATAGATAAGATTGTTTGAAGCCAAAATCAAAAACATCTGTTTTTGGTTTTGTTTTGTTTTTTTTTTTTAGCTGCATGAAACTAATGCTTTGTCCCCCAAAGCAGCAGCAGTTTGTACAGATGCCGCGTACCCTGTATCTCTTAGACCTTGACACCATACAAGGGGGCCATCTTCAGAGTTCATGAGCAATTAGAACATTCCTTCCTGTCAATTAATTGGCAGAATATTGAGATCAAATGAATGCTGTCCTTAAAAACACCTAGACTTGTATTTTCTAAAAAGCATGCCTTGCTCTTTGCAGTTCCATGAACAGAGAAACAACTTAACATTAAGATAACTTAAAAATTGTGCCTACAGCAACCAGAAGACAGAGGCATCGTCATTTACTTGGGACCCAGAATTCATGGATCGTCCTCCTGAGGAGTGACGTCATAACATCTGCCATCACTTAAGTGTCACAAAGGTCGGCAGGCAGAAGAACACTTAGGTAGTGAGCATCCTTTCTCATAGTAAAGCGTGTAGAATATCCAAGTTTGGGGTTATCTGGGTTATTGACCCTAAATTTCAGTTAGTGGGTTCCAGCCCATGGCCCACCTAAGGATTATGGTTTTTCCCCTGAAAGTGATGAGTTGTAAAGGCTTTGAACCAAGAGAGGAGCAGAGAAAGTGGGTGAAGACCCCAAGATGAGAGGGTGGCCCATTGGAAAAACTAAGTTGTCTGGGACTTCAAGCTGTTTTTCAGGTGGAGCCCCAAGTGGCCAGCTGGGTGGGAATTTGGTTGTGAAAGATCCAGTACCCGGTGTTTAAGGCTTTTGTAGGGGACCTGGGGACAGTGGAAGCCAGGGGCAGTTTTCAGTGAGGGAGCAGCAAGAGCAAATACAGATTTGAAGGTCACTGTTCTGTGACCTTCCCCCCATGTGTGGGGATCGGGTTCCAGAGGGAGAGATGGAATTTAAGTGAGTCCTAGCATGCCAGACACCATTGTAAGTGACCTGTGTGTGTGTGTATGTACATGTGTGTGCAGGTACATGTGTTAATCCAACAACAGTGAAGTGAATCTATTTACCCACTTCAGAGGAGACAAAACCAAAGGGAGGCCGACCGAGGTCGTACAACCGGGAAGCGGTAGAGCCACGATGTGAGCCCAGACAGTCTTGGCTCCAGACTCTGTGGACCCAGGCATTGTTATTTACCCTCTCATACTGTGTCGGTAGGGTTGTCCTCACCATATTTTAATTAATAATTAATACATAAATAACAATTTAATAGTAACAGTACTAGTATTCCACAAAATGCTGCCAGTACTTCACTAGCTTAGTGAATTCTTTGTATTCATAATCATCCCTATTGGAATGAAATTATAGACATTTTAGTGAATCAGAGTTGTGTAAAATATTCATCAAAAAGTTTCAGATTACGTTTTCCAAGGAGAGGTCACTGTATGTCTTCTTGGCCCACTTGAAGCTCTCTGTATGGGAATGTGTGTGGCAGATTTCATGGTTGAGTCTTTTCAGGGCCTGCCATTGGATCCGTGTGACAGTCCAGGGGATATGAAATCCCCAGAATGTTCTCTCATCCACAAGTCACAGTCCGCTAACTGTAGATGGAATCTTCCAGCTCAGCGGAAAGATAGGAGAGGCAGTATTAAGAATAGAAGAGAGTAGACTTTTCTGAAAGATACAGCTCACTGACAGCAAGGAGAACTGAATAAATTCCTAACTGCAATGACCTCACTTGGTTTCTGAAAACAGAATAACCATTGTTGTCCCATGTGTTTCTGTAAGTGAGTGGTGACCATGGGTGCATCCAAGGACTATAATTCATGAAAGAACAAACATGCAGTTGACTAGTATTTAAGTAACTAGTGGAGATGGTTTAGAGATTTTGGTGGCGCTCAGCTGCTTACCCGTTCAAATCACCTGGGGACCTTTTTTAAAATTATGAACCAGGACCCATAGCCAGTGGGGTTAGGGTGAGGGAGTGTAAGGGAGATGGCAGTGTGGGCCCAGGCACTGGGGTTGCTTTGTAAGCTCCCCCCGTCTTCAGGTGGAGCAGTCCTTGAAGACCAAGGTGAGAGGTTCCCATTGATCTCTAGCAGAAGGCAGTGGACACTTTCTTTTTTTTTTTAAGGTGGAGGTACAGATAATACCACCCATTTCAGTAGTACCTAGATTTCTAAATCCTGCATATATAGTTTGTAGAATGTATGGAAATTCCATACTGTGCCAAATAGGAGCAAGATAGCTCCCCTTCCTCTCCCAAAATGAAGACAAAGACCACATTTCCTGCCTTCAGAGAACTTGTGTAAGGAGGGAAGAAAGTAATAAGGCATCAGCAAGACTAGCTCTTATTTCTGTGAAATCATCGCTAGGAAAGGAGAAGGGAGAAGGCTGGTTGAGAATGTTGAAGGATATGAAGGATGGAAGAAAGGGTGGAAAGAAAGAGAAGAAAGGTGGTACATGGTTTCTCAACATGTCTCCATGACAAAAAGAAACCCCCCCCCAAAACAAAAACAAACATTAAGCCCATCTTACATCACATACCAGTTCTTATTGGAAATCATGCAATTAAGAAATTATAAAATAACATGTTTGGTTTTTGTTTATTTTGTTCTCTAAACTTAAATTTTACTGATGAGGAATGGAATTTTAATGATTATTGCTCATAGTGCGTCTATGTATTATTATTTTGTCTTTTAACATGTTTCTTCTTAAAGGAATGAAATTGTCAGGCTTTTTCATGGTTAGGGAATTTGCAGTTCACGAGATCGCCAATTAGAGACAATTCTAACCCGACGGCTCAGCTGTACCATTTAAAGAGAGCTCGCTGACACTTCCAGGAAATCTGCAGAACTGTTCATCTGTGGGGCCTGTGGCAGTGATTTGGCCTTACAAGAATCACACAGAGTTCTTGTTAACATAGTGATTCCTGGGATCCTAAGTCTGTAAGGGTATTAGGAATGGCCTGGTCCTAACCACCTTGGCAACGTGCACCCTGGGGGAAAAGGTTGTTATTGGCTAGAGCCTCGTGGCTTATCCATCCTGGAGCTTGTCCTGGAATCCACATCATTGCACTCCCCACTTGGAGCTGTTTCTACCATATCATGCAAGTTCATTTTTTAAAAAAAACATAGCTCTGTAAAAAAATTTATTTATTTATTTATTTATTGGACAGACAGAGATAACAAGTAGGCAGAGAGGCAGGCAGAGAGAGAGAGGAGGAAGCAGGCTCCCCACTGAGCAGAGAGCCCCGTGCAGGGTTCGATCCCAGGACCCTGAGATCATGACCTGAGCTGAAGAAGGCAGAGGCTTAACCCACTGAGCCACCCAGGCGCCCCTGCAAGTTCATTTTTAAGCATAATATGCAGTCAGAAAATAAATGGAGTTCTTTGACAAGCAATAATGCACATTCTGAGCATTACTAAAGCTTCTCTACTACCTTAGAGGATTGTCAGTAGGATCCTTTGGTGCCCGTTTTGCTTCGAAAGCTATCAGTGTTAGCAACTGGAGTAGAGAAGATATATCCTTCAGATAAGTTTTAACAGGTTCCAGTGGATCAGTGTGGATCTGCTGGCTTTTTCATACATTTTTAGGAACTGCAGTGGATTTTCTGTTCCTTTGTATTTAATAAATATCCTTGTGAAATGATGCAGAACATTCTCCAACTAGATTTTCTTTTTATGTATTTATTATTTTGATGCCATAAATTTTTGGCAGGATTGGTTTTAAGGTATTGCAAGATTTTTAAGACAAGATTAGGGATCAAACTTACCATATTTATTAGTTGTCTAGTTTTGTTTATAAAACAAAAATCAGTTGTAGTATCGACATCTTGCTATATTCAGAAATAGAGGATCTTTGAACTGGGAGAGACCAAGAGACCTTAGCAGATGCACTCTTCAGTGATTTCTGGAACACTCCTTGTAGTACTGGTGAGATGGGCCATCTATATACGCTGTCATATAGGAGTCTCTGGAAGGACCTTGTCAAATAAAACAGAATATCCATTACCCCACCCCCCTTTCCCGAAGTTTGTAAACCTGGCGATTCACAGACATGTACCCCTGGGGATAAAAATTTGTTTATAAAAAATAAAAATTATTAAAAAAAAAATAAAAAAAATAAAACAGAATAATTCACTCTTTTGTGGACTGGTGCCAAGTTGGTACTTTAGGGGATTAAAATTGAAATGACTTGATTAAACTGACCCTAGTTTCACATTTTATGGTATTTTATGGTAGTTATCAGGTAAAGTTTAGCCAACCAGACAGAACAAGCTTTTGCTTATCAAGAATTTGATTACTGTTTTCTTAAGATTGCATTTATTTTTCAAAGAGAGAGAGGGAAAAGCACATTTCCCACTGAGCAGGGAGCCTGATGTTGTGGGGCTCGATCCCAGGACCCTGGGTTCATGACCTGAGCTGAAGGCAGACACTTAATGACTGAGCCATCCAGGTGTCCCTGACTACTATTTTTTATGTGTAAAGGGAAAAAGGAAAAGAAGTAAGCAGAAAGGGCTCAGAATCTGTAAACCCCTCAGTCTTTGACGAAGCTCTTTGCAGCCTTGCTTTCCCACCTCAACAGGGGCTGGGGCTGGGCTTTGCAGTCAGTCAGGCCCAGGCCCCACCCAGTTGGAATCCCAGCTGTCTCCTCTTCACCAAGGAGCAGGGTCATTAAGGGATTTACGGGGATTTGGTGGCTAGGGAGTTAAGCCATGCTTCAGGCGCTGTGGTGGTGGCCACCTGAGACGGGACGGGACGAAGGGCACATGGCAGACAAGGCTGTCGATCTAATGCCTCTTCCTGCCACTTCACTTTCCTTTCTCCTTTGCCACATGTTTTCTCTCTCCACTTATCTTAGATCACCTGCCAAAACCTTTTCTTTTGGCATCCGTTTCAATTTTGGAGATTTCTCCCAAAAGGTAATAATGGTAATGAACACTAAAGCCACTAACATTTAGCAAGCCTCTTAGGGACCATGCAGAGCAAGTTTATTACATGCATTTTTTTTTCCCTGTTTACTATTCGCAAGAACTTCCAAGTTAGGCACAGTTGAGGCTCAGAAATTAAATGTAATAGAGTTAAGGTATGAACAAGACCTGTCTGACTTCAGAGCTCTTCATCATCCTGCAGTCACGCAAGGGATCTCCTTTTAGGAGTGTTCACTTCTGTCTCTGCCACCATCCCAGATGGCAACGGTTATGAAAACAATAAGAGCTAGTACAGGCTTCACCCGGGGGCTGCTCGAAGTCCCATGCGTGTATGGCCTAGTTGGAGGCTCACCACAACTCTGGACAAGCTCAGTCACTAGCCCCATTTTTCAGGTGAGAAAACCAAGGCACAGAGAGGCTAAGTAACTTGTCCGATTACCCAGGGTTACACAGGGTTAAAAATGGTTTTCCAACTCCAGTTCTTCGTCCCCCAGCTGTCTTTCCCTTCTCGCTTAACCAGTTCTTAAAACTTATTTTACAGTAGGTCTGACCTCAGAGAAGAGACAGGAGCTCCCTCCTGCCCACTTTAACCATGCTGGCTATGCTTTCCAGCTTTCAGTAATGTGCACACTCTCTCCTGATCCTCGAGCAGTCCTTCCAAAGGAGTGATGTATTGGCTACTTCATCCAGAGGCTACACAGAGACTAATGCCTAAGCAAGGAAGAACAAACAGCAAATTCATTAACTAGGAATCTATTTACAGTCAATTCCCAAGGCTCATTGTGCAGCCGGTGCCTCCACATCATTTAGAGCTGCTAATAAATGAAAGTCTTTGCATCTTTCCAAGTGTCTTGATATTTACAAGCCTCGTATTTTACCATAGGAAGCAGCCTCAACAAGCATATTCATGTGTTGACAGTTCTAATTAATACAAGTAATTAGTCCTGACAGTGGAACCGTGAAAAGAAGACCCATTCATAAATTTGCTAATTATGTTACTCTGCTCAGAATTTAATCGTGGCCTGGTCTTTCATCATGTCTATATATGGGCAAAAGACCATCTTACTAAATTCTTCTGACTTCTGCATTTACTTCTGGTAAAGGAATTTTGTTGAGATGAATTTATCATCAGAACTTAATTCTCCAGCACGGGAAAAAGGTCATGGGAAAGCCAGGCAAGGAAGGAGGGAGAGGTCAAGTGCATCCATAGTCTTTACTACCTAAACCTTGTACCTTTTTCTGTACTTGTTTTGATGCCTTTTCTGAAAACTCAGTTGGTTTTGTTTAGGCTTGTTGGGATGTTTCTGGGACAGAAAATTTGAAGATAATTACTTCGATCCACAGTTGAGCTCTCTTCTGTCTACTGTAAATGGCCTGCATTTTCAAGGTTTGCTCTGGGGCGGGGTTTCTTTAGCACTATTGACCTTTTAGGGCTGGATCGTCCCTTGTTGGGATGGCAGGGGGCTGTCCTGTACATCCTAGAATATTGAGTAGCAAATGGTCCCCACCCACTGGATTGAGTGCACCTGCCCCCCTAGTTTTGACAGCCAAAAACACCTCCAGACCTTGTCGATGGTCTCCTGGGGGGCAGTGTCACCCCTAGTTGAGAATCACTGCAGTAGAGAGAAGCTTTAGAAAAGAAATCAGGTAGAACTTGCATTTAGGACACTTGCGTAGAAACAGCTGTTGTGAACTCAAGAAAGCACAATTAGAAGTACCTTAGTGCTATGAAATCCAGATTTGGAATATTTCTTGAATTGCAGTACCTCCTTCTTACCTCTTCACTGTCTAGGTCCCTCTGGTCCTCCTCGTTGGAAGGTAGAGTGGCACTCGATAGTAGAGAAGCTGTATCTAAACATACCTTTGCTTCTTGTTGTGAAATATCCTGGGCTCTGAGCATTCATGGATTCCATGTTTCAAGTTTCAACCACTTTTAGGTGCTCTGGCATCTTTCCTTGGCCTCCTTGGCAGGTTCATCTCCCTTGACTTGACTATTGAATACCAGTTTTCCTCGTGACTTCATTCTAGATTTTTTTTTAAGATTTATTTATTTATTTATTTATTTGAGAGGGAGAAGAGTGCACAGTGGGAGGGGCAGAGGGAGAGAGAATCCCATGCAGACTCAAGACCAAGCATGGAGCCCAATGTGGGGCTCAATCCCAGGACCCCGAAAGTCAAAACCAAGAGCTAGGTGCTCGACCGACTATGCCACCCAGGCACCCCTAGCTGTTCTTTTCTTCTCCCAGGCTTCAGTTTCTGTTTGCATGCCAGCAACTTCCACATTTATCTTCTCAGCCCAGATCTCTTTTTGAGCTTCTGAAATTATATGAACACACTCAAGGACATCTCAAATACAGCAGGTACAAAACCAAATTCACGATACCTTTCTACCTCCCTGACTTATTTCTCATCAAGCATTGTCAGTAACCAAGTTCTCTTGGTACTAATTCAAAACATGGCTCACATTCTTCCGGTTCTTTCCACATGCACTAGTCTGAGCCAGTGCTGTTTGTGCCCAGAAGGTAAGTGAAGGTAGAGAGGTAAAAGCATGGGATCACGTAGGGTGTTTTAGGCCAGCGTAAGCACTTTAGTTTTCCTCTGAGATAGGACCATGAGAGGGTTTTGAGTAGCAAAGTAACATAATTGAACTTTTTAAAGGATCACTTGGGCTTTTCTGTTGACAATGGTCTATAGGGTAGTATAGTGGGTTGAGTAGTGACTCCCAAAAGACATCAGAATGTGACCGTGTCTGAAGTAAGAGGCTTTGCAGGTGTAATTAAGGTAACGATCTTGTACCCTAACGATGGTGTACCCTAAACCCAATGACAGATCAGTCCATTGCATCAGTCCAGGCAAGGGGAGACCACAGCTCCCATCAGAAAGCCACCCTAGAGGAGATCCAAAGAGGTCAGGTTCTGGGTACATTTTGAAGGTGGTACAGAAGGATTTTTTGACAGAATAGTTCTGTCTATAAGGGAAGGAGGAGAGAGAGGGGACTGATGTTTTGGCTGAGGGCACTGGAAAGTTGGACTTTCCATTAACCTGAATGTGCAGAGAGAATAAATCTATGGGGAAGAAATAAAGTTCAGTCTTGGACCTGAAGAGAGTGAGAGGCTTATGAGATCTCCCTGTAGGGATGGTGAGGAGGTGGTTTGTATGAGGCCAGATGATAGGTGTGGTCTGGAAATATGTTTGCAAGTAATCAGCATGACATAAATGGATTTAAACTCATGAAGCTGGATGGAATCTCCAAGGAAGTGAGTGTAAAGAGAGAAGAGGATCGAGCACCGAGTGCCTGGGTTTCCGACATGAAGTTTGAAGAGAAAAGAAGGTACCAGCAAAGGAGAGTGAGAGGAAGGGACCAAAAACATGGGGAGAAAATGGAGAAGAAGAGAGGGTAGATCCTTGGAGATAAGTCCAGGAGAAAGGAGCGCTTAGCTGTGCCAAATGGCCCTTGTAGTCCTTGTGGAATGATGGCTGAGAAATGGGCCCTGAATTCAGCAAGGCCAACATCAGCAATAGCCTTGACAAGAGCTCCTTCAGGAAATGAGCAGTGGCTAGTGCTATAGATTCTGCTTTTGTCTCTTGTCCCATCAGAGTTAGAACAGGAGTCCTGTGCTTTTTAAAAGCTTGAGTTTCTTAACTCCCACCTCTACCCCTGATAACTAATGAAAAGGAACGTGATAACGTACATAGGCTGCATTGCTACTACTAGATTCCCCAGCCTTAGCTGGTGTTAAATCAAGAAACCCCTCATGTTACTCCCCCCAGAGCTATAGTAAATTGTCCATGTAAGAAGAAGCTTCATCACAAAGCAGTTTTTGCCTTTGACTTGGACCATCCGGTCTTGTGTTTTTCATTGTAAGGTTAATTTGTGAAATTGGTCTTTTCTCTGCCTGTAGTACCTGACTATATACAGAGGGTTCTCCTAGGGGGGCTTGTCAGTAACTCCAAAGCAGCACTATCCAAAGAACTTCCTGCAGTGATGGACACGATCTGTCTCTTCAGTGGCCTGTAGTGGTAGCCACTAGCTACATGTGCTGAGCTCTGGGAATGGACAGTAGTTAGTTCCCCCTTATCTTTGAGGGGTATATTCCAAGGCCCCCCCAGTGGGAATCTGGGACCTCGGATACTACTGAACCCTGCATACACGTTTTTCCCTATATGTACATACCTATGATAAAGTTTAATTTAGAAATTAGGCTCAGTAAGAGATGAACAACAATAGTAAAATAGAATGATTGTGACAATAGACTGTAATAAGCTAAGTGAATGTGGTCTCTCTCTCTCTCTCTCAAAACACCTTGTATTCATACTTCCTGTGATGATATGAGCTGAAAAGATGACTACGGGATGAGGTGAAGTCAGGGAAATGATGTAGCCTGGGCTGCTCTTGACCTCATGATGATACGTGGTTCACAGCGGAAAGCAAAACCATGGACAAGCGGGGACTACTGTAGTCAGTGCAACAAAGAAACTGAATTATTTAGTTTCCTTCATTTGAATCCACTTAAATGTAAATAGCCATGTGTGGCTAGTAGCCATTGGACTAGTGTAGATCTAGAACACAGTTTCTCAAAGTATGTTCTGGAAACCTGTTAGAAATACACACTCTGGGATGCCACCCCAGGCCTGCTGAACCAGAAAAAGGAGGGGGTGAGACCCGGCGGTCTGGTTCGGCAAGCTCCGCAGGTGAGCCTGATACCCACTCAGCAGAATGCCCCATCCCCAGAGTTCCTGAATTAGCAGGACTGGGATGGGGTCTGCGAATTTGCTTTGCTAACAAGTTCCCAGATGACATTCTGAAGCTGGTCTGGAAATCACCTTCAAAAGGTGCTGTAGAAGATGGATCAGTTCTTTATGAGGCCCCAGGTCCCCAGGAACGGAATCTCATGAGTGCCACATAACTGATATTTGAAGTCAGGACATCCCAAATGTACCCTCTGCGCTCCCCGAAAATCTTTCTGTGTTCCCATGAGCTAGTAACAAAGACATCTTGGCTCATAGAAGGGCTCCTAAGTACTTGTTGAATTAATAAAGAGATTTATATCCTTAGCCTGGGTAAAGTATCTAGAGTTAAGATCTCGTACCCTGCCTGTTGCTTCCTGTATGTGATCACTTTTTGGCATTCATGATAACCTGTTAGTATATTTCCGCTTTTGTGTTCCATAATTCTGCAACTTGTTTTAGGAGAAACCATTGTCAGCATATTTTTTTTACTCTGTATTTTGATAAATTTAGTTGCTAGAATGCTAAGAAAGCAATTTTTGGTAAGCATCATATGCCCCCTGCAAGAGGGCTCATTTGGAAATGTGTCTTTTTTGTTGTCCCTTCGACAGGGTAGAGTAGATAGGTTGTAATCATCCTTCAGTGCTTCGGGCCCAGGAATGGTAACTGTCCTGCATGCAAGGGGTGGTTCTGTCCAGTGAGGAGAAACCAGTAGCCTGTTCGTGGGTGACAGAAATCTCTCCTTGGTGAAAGCACTTGTAAGGCTGTGACCCTCCTTTGCTAGTCCTGTTTCCCCATGAGCGTCTTGTAATCAGGTTTACTTGTTTCATAGGAAGATGCAGCCCTCTCTCTTCTGCTCTTACATAATTTAGTTCTTCCAGTGGATATTTATTCCTATGTAATGCTAAGTGCTATGTGGCTTACAGAGATGCCTGGGACCTGGGCCTGCCTGTAGAGAACTTACAGTACTAGCAGTGAGCTAGAGAAATAACTTCAGAATCATATAAATGATAGGAACAGAGGGGGAGAAGCAACCAGTGAGAGACATAGGTTAGGAGATTCACTGCAAGAAATTGGCCTGTGCAGTCATGGGCACTGAGCAGGGAAGCCTGAAACCTACGGGGCAGGCCTGCAGGGCAGCCGGCTGAAGCCGCCATCCACACGTGGAATTTCTTCTTTTTCAAGGAAACCTCAGCTCTGGTCTTAGGGCCTTTCTGGATTAGGCTCACCCAGATTATCTAGAATAATCTCCTTTAAAGTTGACTGGTAATGGACTTTAATCATATCTATTTAATACCTTCACAACACACCCCAATTAGGGTTTGATTGAGTAACTGTGACTGCAGCTGAGCCCAATGACACATTAAAAAAAAAGCCCATCACACTTAGAGACCAAGTGTTTAAGAATCCTTTCTTGGAAGTGTGGCATTTGTTCCAGTCCTTAAAGAAGTGGAGATTCTAGGATGTAGGGATAAAGGAAGTAGGCATTCTAGAGAGTACCACTATTAAATATTAATAGAAGTGAATAGGGGCACCTGGGTGGCTCAGATAAGCATGTGACTCTTGATTTTGGCTCAGGTCATGATCTCAGGGTCGTGAGATCGAGCCCCATGTTGGCCTCCACACCCAGTGTAGAACCTGCTTGAGATTCTTGCTCTCTCTCCCCCTCTGCCCTTCCCCACCCCTGCACTCCCTCCATTTCTCTCTCTCTCTCTCAAAATAGAAAATAAAAATGAACAATGAAAGATACCAAGACAGGAATGTACTGTTGGTGTTGGCACACTGGCTAGTAGATGCACCACCCTTTCTCTGAACCTGATCTCTGTTTGCTCATCTAAAAAAATGGGTCGAATGCTCATCATGACTGTCCCCTAGGATGGGATGAGATGATATTTGAGGGTACATTTTGGAATCAGTAAACACTACGAATGCTAAGGCATTTTATAGAGATGGTGGTGATGGCGGTATTTGCATGTGACGTTTGGTTAAAAAAAAAAAAAAGGCTGGGCAGGTAAAGCAGTCTGATTATTGTGGGCTTTGCCTAAAATTTGCATCTTTAATTTTGGGGGAAGAAAGGTATTCTCTGAAGTCCAAATGGACTGAAAAGAAATAAAAACCTCTCTATATGTAGCCATGCCCCGTTGTCGAAAAGACACAGTTGCCATTTGCTCTGGATAGGATGACTCAACTTCTTTTTTTTCTCCTACAGAGGCAGACCTCTGTTTTTGACATGATATTGGGGATGAAGGAGGGTCATTTATTATAAACTTATTGAATACTTTGCCTAAATAGGGAAAAAGAATTAAACCATTTCCAAGGAATTTGTTCCAAGTTTCTTAGGTAATGGCTGATGGAGCCAGCTGACTCAGTCACCAGAGAGAACTCCAGAAAGGGATGCTCCAGTGAGTGCAGTTTGACACGCTCCCTTTTTCCAGAGCTGTGCTCAACAAACCAAGCTAATTTTGCCAAGCGAGCGCCCCCCCTGCCGGTATTGTTCAAGCCATATGCATTTTGAAGGAAATTTAATCCATATGTTCCTGAGTCACTTATGCCTAAGTCATTAAAATGTTATTTTGTAAATGTGATTTCATGTTTGAAGTCGTAGTAAAGTATTTTTAGGAGATTTTTTCCTTCTTCAGATGCTGTTTTTCTTGGTTTGTTTTCTTGTTTTATTTAAACACGCTGCACATCATCCTAACACCCATCCTGTGGTTAGACACAAAGGGCATCTTGAAGCCAGAAGGAGCGTCTAGTCTAACACGGTGGAAGGAGTCAGTTTTCTCGTCACACAAGTTGATAAGTGTTATCATTTACCCTTCAGTGTTTTCTGTTGTGTTCTGGGCTGCTTTTAACCTGGTCATAGCCCACCCTAACCCTCTCCCATGCTGCTCCCCCAATGGGTGCCCATGAAAGAGAAAAGGGAAAAGAAAAGAAAAAGGAGAATAATAGAACAAGACTGCCTCCTAGGATCTGTTTCTCAGCTGTGCCACATGAGCCTTTCTTCCCAAAACGGAGTTCATGTCCCCTTTTACCTACTGGCATTGCCAGCTGGGAGGACTTAGGTGTTTCATAAAATGTCTGCAGAAGAGAAAAGTAAAACTGAATTTAGGAGCAGCCTATGGCTTTTCATTCTTAGGGCAGATAAATGGTGGTGCCTGCTTTGGACTGAAGCTAATTGAAAAATGGTTTCATGTCTTTTTCCCAAAATAAGCTCGCTTGCTTTCTTTCTTTCTTTCTTTCTTTCTTTCTTTTTAAAACCCCTGCTTCTTCGGAGTCCCATGATATGGACCGAGATTTGTCTGTGCATGAAGCATCCTGGTTTATGTGTGTCTGTCCATCGGGAATATCTGTTAGCTTGCAGAGGGCACCAGAGAGGCCTTACTTTCAGGGTCTGGTAGGGACGTGTCCGTCCTGAGCCCCAGCCCTTCACCGGCAGCAGGTGCAGCGTCTAACATTGTAAGAGACATTTACCACCCAGAGGTCCCCGGAGTTCAGGGGTTAAAACTTTGACTTCTTGGCAATCTGAGCTTATGAAATACATTCCCATCTTTTTTGTTTGTTTGTTTTTAATTCGGTCTTTGAAACTGCCCTGAAGGCTGTGGTTTCTGGGTTTGGGTCGATTGTTTTCCCATAAGGAAATTGAGGTTCAGAGAAGTTACTTTCTTAGATCTTTCCCACGGGGAGGGCAGCTGTTGGTGTGTGCTTCTGACCTCACTCGACTGTAAGCTCGGTGAGAGGAGAGATGTCCTGACCATTGTGTGGGGATGTTGGAGGACCTTTGTGGGCTTTTATTTTTGGAAGTCCGACCTTATATCATTTCAAATATACTAAAACATATGACTGTGTGACTTTTTTTAATCCCAAAGTGAATCTTCATCTTTCTTCAAAGCTCTAGGATCTGGTGACCTATTGAACATGGTGGAAAGCTAGGAGAGAGAGCCCTTCCTTATGAAAGAAAGAAATACAAAGGGACTCGGTGAGGAGGGAAGAGGCTAGGATTATCTAAAGAGCCATCCTTTTCTTCCTTAGACCTTGAAGGGTCTAAAGAGGGGATCTCCACGTCTGTTGATGGACACTGGGAGTACTTGGTCCTCACCAACCTCTTTGGAGGCCTCCGGAGTGCACTTGAACTAAACTCAAAAGCCTGCAAAGCGGTTGATGGGCTGAGTTTCTGGGTCAAGGCAGAAATAGTGGAACTTGCCCTCCAACCCTGAAAATTCTCTGGGATTCCGTCATTCAGCAAATACTCATCGGCCACCGGCACTAGCTACACCACAGCAACCAGGACAGACTCATCGGGGGCTCTGTCCTTCCACACTGGATCAAACTCTTGCTCCTCAGGGTACCTTTTTTGAAGTGTATTTGACATGTCTTGCTTTTCTATTGCTCATTTTGTTTTGTTGGATTGTATGCACATGCCCAAGTGACCTTGTGTATTCCTGAGTCCTTCTGTGTATGAGTTAAAGTTAGAATGGGGAAGGAAGCCTATAACATAAAAATGGGGCATGTAAAAGTTCAGTTTCTCCACTGCTAGATTAGTTTTCTGTACTTCTTTTCAAGTTTTTTGGTAGACCTGACCTGCAGGATAAGATGGAATGCCCTTCTTGAGTTCGTACTGTGCCCTCTGACCTTATCCAGTTTCTCCCTGAGCTCCCCGCAGAGACTCTTGTTCATTTTCCGTACTTCCTTTTTGCATGCATGTCTATGCCTGTGTGGTTCTTAAGTGACCTTTTCCTAAACTCATTGAGGGCATTTAATATGGACAGGAATCCCAAAGCGCATTCTCACCAGAGAAAGAACAAGGTTTGCCTGCCATCAATTTAAGGATATGATTACTCAAAAATTTGAGATGTTTTCTTGCATTGGAGATGTTGATGACCAAGAAGTGGGTGCCTGAGGGGAGGCGTCTGGCCTCCTTGTCTAAGGAAGTTGGGAATGTGGTATTTTCATATTCCCTTTTCTACTCTGCTTCCTCATATGCTTTGCTACTTACCCAAAACTCTCCCCATTGGAAGATTTGTATTTATTTATTTAGAGTAAAGCTCCATGGCCTTGGGTGTCTTTCCCAAAGCAATTCCGAGATGTCGCCTCTCCTACTGACTCTTTCTTCCCTGCCCAGTCCCCTTCAGCAAGAACTTTTCTAATATTTTATGTTCGAGCTTTCTTGTTAGAAAAGATGATAAATTAGACCATGAGGAAACAAGCCTGAAAGTTCTAGAGATTGTCATTCTTAAAAATGCCAGGTCTTTCATGATTGTCATCATTATTGTCTTAAGGAGTGAAAAACAAATGAGAAGAATGTGGAACTGCTGTTTCATTCATGGACACACTTGCCACTGATTGTATCCCCCTCCAGAATTTCTGTGAGTCTTAGAACAGCTCTAAGGTCAATATATCCTTTGGTCCTAAGATCATAATCCTGACCGTTGACCCTACTAGCTGCTCCCTCTAGAGAGTCCCCTTTTTGTTCAGGTACGAGATTGACCACCGGGCATGTGCTGGACTTGAGGGTTGGCAGGGTCTGTGGTGGGGCTCCCTCACAGCCTTGCCACACTCTGGTATCTGTACCCAGTATCCTAGGCCTTGACAAGTGACCAGAGTCAAAGATCCCTTTTCTGCGGCACAGGGAGTAACAATTTGAATGAATAGTTAGGATTCCAATCATCGTGAATGCCCAGCACTCAAAAGTTCTAAACATACTTTGATGTCAAACACGGGTCTGAAGTTCAGGTTGAAATGAGCTGCGCCCTTGGCTCGCTCTTGAACCAGGTGGAAGGAGCAGTCAGTTGAGGAACAGGGAGCTCTTTGATGGGAGGTTCACTGCCCACCAGCTGCATGTCTGAGTATTTGTGGCCTGACATCAAAGAGAAGCCACTGCTCTAACAGGGTCAGTTTATGTGTTATGTGAGCAAGACTGGCAAGGCCTTATGGCCGGCTGGGCCATCAGAATGACTCCTGTTGCTGGAAACCTGGTTGCAGCACATATTGCTTGAGTCCTCACTTGGAGGCATGTCTGCCGTTGGTAAGAATGAGGAGGGCTAGGTTCTAGTTTCCGAGTTATTGCAGGCAAGCTGAGGGACCTGGGAAAATTGGCTGAGCTTTTGTGAATTCTGTTTCAGGATCTGTAAGACAAGGGGGTGTCTAGGTAGCCCCGTTAGCTTTAGAAATTCTTTGTACGTCTCATATCGATTTTCATGCACTTTAGGTCCCATGGATATGAACATATGCACTCATTTAAATCATATAGCCGTATTCATCTCGGGCTTAAATGGTTTCATCAGGAGAAGAAACTGTACCTTATTCGTCCTTAATCCAGAATGGTGCCTGACCCCCAGCTGGTGTTTTCAGTTCATGTTGGTCATATAAAATAAGGAAAGAGGGGAGAGGCAAGTTGCTAAAATTTCAGACTGCCTTAGAAACTTTGGTGGAATTAGAAATTACAAGCTCTAAACCAAAATAAAGGAAGTTAGAGAGATGAAAATGAGAAAACTAGCTGTGTTCTCTCCCAGCTGTCCCTGGCTGGTAAGGCACACTCCCTTCTGTCCATCACTGTTGAAGGAGTCCTGTCACGTGATACGCATTCAGTCCTTCCTCTGTACCTGACACCTGGTAGGCACACAACAGAATGTCAGATGAGTTTTCTCACTAGCCAAAGATTATCAGATGAGGTGGCTCATCACTCACTAGAACTGAAATTTGAGAGCATGTTTCCTTTCCAACAAATTTTACTAGACTTAACACTTGACTCACAGGGTCTTCTCAGCGTCAGTCCCCCAAGGTGCAGATCTGTGGGCCCTGTGCTGGAACTTGAATGTGCTTCAGCCGAATCAATGCCTGACCTCACAGGGTTGTGTGATTGTTGCCTTTTTTGAGTCCCGAGGATCCAGATGGTGACTTCCATCCCATCTCTTGTTTGTTAATGAAGATGTTCCGAAGAGAAATATGGCCATTTGATTCTTCCATTTGGTTGAAAAATAAATAGGAGTTTATCCCCGACGTGATTTGCATGTGTGACTCTTTAGTGGCAGGTTCCATCACAGAGGGCAGGGAGGTGGTGACCAGCCAGGGCCAAGCACATTGTCCTATAATTAGAGCTTGCTCCTGTAAGGTCCCTGTCCTCACACGTAGGTAACCTGGTGCCCCCTTTACCATTTGTAGGCCATGTATCTCTTCTAGGCTGTGCTCCCATGGCACAGATGAGGCCTGGGTCCACACAGGGACTGGCCACAGTGCCTGCTGCCCTTAGCTCATTCAGTGCTGTGACCCCATGAGCATGTGGGGAGAATCGGGCCTCCCAATGGTGGTAAGGAAATTGTGTTTTTAAAGCTGCCAGTGTATTACTTCCCTTTAGTCAGCAGTTCCATTTCTAACAAGGGAGCTTTCAGACCTGAGCTCTTGTGGGGTCTCCTAAGAATTAACATGGTGCCGGGAGAATAAGGGAGCATAAAGAGAAACTCTGACAGGACCGTGTCACACACCTGTGGAGTAGATGCCCTTGAGGCCCTCACTCAGGAACAGTTTGCTTGCCTTCCTCAGAGTGGTCATCCCCTCATGGAAGGGCCCTTCCTCCTGTAGCGAGCCAGTTCTCAATTTTCCTCACGCTTTCTCATTTCCTCCTGGAGCTCTCAGAAGCCAGGCCAGTCCCACCCAGATAACAGAAACTGTTGGATAGTCTCTCTCTCTCTCTCTCTCTGTCTCTTTTTTAGAGAATGTACTTATTTATTTAAGAGAGAGAGAGAGATGGAGAGAGCATAAGCGTGAGCAGGGGGAGGGGCAGAAGGAGAGGGAGAGGGACAAACAGACCCCCTGCTGAGTGGAGAGCCCAGTATGGGGCTCCATCCCAGGACCCTGAGATCATGATGTTGAGCTGAAGGCAGAAGCTTAACCAACTGAGCCACCCAGGCTCTTGATGAGACGGGGTGGTTTGGTGCAGAACAGGAAGTCTGCTTGGATCCAAAGATACTGTCCAATGTTGTGTAGTGCAGAAGGGCATGGAAATGGGTATATTTCTACACAAACAAGGAACCCTTGAAAATCTGTTGGGCTTGGAATTTTCGATGATGATCTAAACAGTCTCCTTAGGTATTGCTTTTACTGGCACATTAAAAGTTGTGATGCTTATAGAAACTACATATGATTTAGAGAATAGTTGAAAAGAGATCATACACATAAGCCAAGTTCCGCCATTGCTGACAGGAAGCAAGAGCCAAACAGGTACCTCTGGGGGCTCTGTTGAGTGCATCTGGCTGCAGGAGTAAGCTGACTGAAGTTGGGGCGCTGTGTTCCATCTCTAGGTCTGAACAAGTCACACTAGTGGGCTCAGTTTAAAATAGTCAACCTTTCTGTCTCCACTGGCATGGTCGACCTGACTGGTTACAAGTCTCGATATTTTGTTTGGAGACTAAATGCAGTGTGGATTGGAACAACGATGAAACCTCCCAAGTCTTTGGCAGGAGGGCTACTGTGAAGGTGTGACAGGAGTGTCCCTTCAGAGCCAGCCCAAACACTGCTTCCAAGCTGGGCCCATGGGGGCAGCCTGTACCCACCGCTCATCCTGTGTCTTAGACATTAGCCCGCCTGCCCCCCCCACAACCGCCAGAAATGCCATTCGACAAGAGAAACAAGGATGCCAAGTCATTGACTTCCTGACTCCAGCTAGTGTGGCAAGTAGCAGCAGCAAGGGAGCACCATGTCCTCAGACAGCGACTACTAGGAATTACTAAAATGTGTGAGCCTGACCCACACCCACCCCACCGCAGCCTCCCTGCCACCACCACCCCTGCCCTCTCCTCTTCTTTGATCATGGCTTCCTCACTGATGCAGAATGTGCTCAGGCTGAGTGCCACCTCCTGAATCTCTTCTAGAATATTCTTCTCACTGAAAGGAGATGAAACCAGTCTGAAGTCATAGATCAGGTTATTGTCTCACTTTCGGGGGAAGGGGAGAAAAGAGGATCAGGAGCAATTGCCTGGTACCTAGGTGTTGCTTGTTACAGGAACCACAGCTCCGGAACTCCAAGCAGCCAGCTGAGGGGCGTCCGGAGCCTGGACTTCTGGCCTGGGGCAGCAGGCTGAGGCAATAAGCCTCATTGACCCCAGTGCTGTTCTTGCAGTTTTGTTTCCACCTAGCTGTTGCGTATATAGAACTTGCAGCTCCATTCATTCGCCGCCCCCCCCCCCCCCGCCCCCGGCCCCCCACTGGTGCCCTTTAAAGAGCCATTATCTTCTTCTAAGGGGCCCCAAACCAACAGAGCCCTAGAGAGAGGCCTCACATTTGGTACAAGATGCAGGTTCCTACAAACTGGACTCAGAAAACAAGCCACTCCTCTCCTCAGGCGCAGGTTCTTGGGGAAAAGGCACTTTTATGGTCATTTGGGTCTGAGCCTTTGTTTTCAAAATGAGCCACTGAGGCCCAGTGAGGCAAAGAGACCATCACAAGAACTTATGTCTCCGGTTTCTCAGCTTGGACTTCTGTCTGCCCTTCAGCTTGTGCCCCCTCCATTTCAGTTTGCATTCAGTAGGGTCTCGCCTGTAGGACTGCCTCCTCTTTTTCTCTGTAAACATTCATATGAAGTGTATTTGCTTTGCTTTTCAGCCTTGCCTGCCCTCTGTGTGTCCAGAATAGACAGCTGGAATTCATGAGAATATTGTGTCTTCAGATGTTTATAATCCAAAAGAATCCCTTATGGTTTTGTTTCTGTTGTTGTTGTTTTTTGTTTTTAAATAATAAAACTACTTGGATGTTGGTATTTTATGTTGGAAAGGCGAGCCAAGTTCACAGTGCAGCAATTACAATGCAATGCATTATGTATAATTTGTAGCGCGCCCCGGGAGCGATGGTAAACCGTGAAACGCCGTCCCTGCCCCACAGCATAATTAGCAGGATCAAACGCTGTGCAGGGAGAAGCACAATAGTTGTTGGCCGAGGTCAATAAAAGTAAGGAAAAGTTCTGATAAAAGCAGTACACCCCAAATTAGATAAAGAGCAGCCCCTATATCAGGCTGCAGATATGTCACAAGCCTTCCCTGCTAATTGAAGAAACCTTTTGAGGTTTAACAGCTCATAAATTTGCACTGGGAATGCCCTATTGTTCTGAGGTTATAAGTCTTGTCTTTGAGATTTAACAGTTGTACTTTTTTATATTGCATTCCTCCCAGAGTACCATTGTAAACATGAAGGGTTTGCATTTTAACATAAATTTGAACAGTGTGGTTTTAAAAGGGTTCACCACATCAAAGGGAGGCTGTTTGGGCATGTTTTATAAAAATTTTTTTTCTATAGTATTTAAAGCTACAAATGACTCATAGAAGTATGTTCCATTTATATCAGTCATGTTGGTATAGTGTCCTCATCGGGGCTTTTACTCTCATTTTTTCTAATGTAAGAGTGTCTGAAAACATGTCTAGGTCTTTTGCCAAGTCAATTGCCCTTAATCTACTATCTTCAGACCCATAGAAACAATTCTGGAAATGTGGTTCTACTTGGCCTAAATTGCAATGAATTCTATGCCTTTTCATGGTCGTCTTCTTTTTTTTTCTTAACTCAAAATATCCAGTGTATCAACTTGCAATTTCTTCTTTCTTCATGTACCAATTATGGCCCCTCCTGTGCCCTCATAGCCTCCTATTCAAAAAAAAACAAAAAACACCAATTTTTTGCTGAGCCACTGATTGAAGTGAAGAAGGTTCCATGTTAAAGGGAGAGCTGTGGGTGCTGGTTTCCAGAGCAGCCTGGTGGTGTACAGAGAACACTGAGCTTAGATCCAACCCCTGGATTGGATCTAACCAACCCCAGGTGCATTATTTGCCGGCTCTGAGACCTCAGGAATCACACACCTCCTGGAGTCACAGTTTGGCCATCTATAAAATGAGGACATCAACCCATCCCTCCCTTCCTCTCTCTCATTCACGCATCCATGCGTTCATTTATTCACTCCTGGAGGGAGAATGTGAACACAGCCCCTCACTCCTCTTACCCTGCAGAGCTCATAGCCCAGTGAGGACACACTTTATCAAAACAATGAGTCTTGTCCAATTACTAATGGCGGCCTCATGGGCTTTGAAGGAAGGGGACAAGCTCCAGGGAGAGCTGAGGGCAGAGGACCCTTGCTGAGGTTCGGAGCAATGCAGTCCCTTTCCTGAGGATCCATTGTTTGAGCTGATTGCTGGAGAAGGGATAAGTGGTGAGTGGGAGGTGAGGGAAGTCAGGCATCCTGGGCTGGGTACAAATTTTGATATTTATGCTGAAATAAAAGGAAGCCCTTGGCAGGCTGAGGATGAACTTGACGAGGTGCGTGTTTTCCAAAAGCTCTCCCACAACTGTGTGGGGAATCACTGCTCTGAAGACCAGAGAGAATGTGGGGGGATCATTTAGGGGCTCAGAAGCCAGTCCAGGTTCACAAAACAGGTGGCTCAGGTGGGGGTTGGTGATGGGGCAGATGGGAGAAATGGATGAGCTTCAGAAATGTTCAGGTTAAAATGCCAGGATTTGGGGATGTGTCCCAGAGGGGCAGATGAGGAAGAGGGACATGTCCAGGACGACTACGGTCTGGATGTGTGTGACTCACTGGCTGTGGGGTGCGGACATTCCCGGGATGCGGCACCTGGAAGAGGGTCAATAGTAAATAGTAAAATAATAGGTACCCCTTACCCATGAGTGTTTGGGGCCAGGCACTGACCTCCTTTGATTTTGTAGCACATCTGTGCTGCCCAGATAAGAAAATCAAGGGTCAGGGAAGAGAGTAACTTGTCCGAGAACACAGAACAGGGACCAGAGGTGGTATCCAAACCCAAGTTTGTCTGGTTCCAGAAGTCGCTCTCTCCCACGGTCCCCTGCCAGAGCCAGGTAGCCGAAGGGCACTTTTGTAAACCACTGACGTCCATTCCAGGTGTGACAAGGGAGCTGTGGGTTATGCAGGATGAAATGCCTGGAAGAGAAAACAATAATAACGTACTCCTCCCTGTTCTGAAAACCCGGATTTTTCAGAGGGACTGGACGCATCTGACATAGAACGCCCTACCCACACTTGATCGAGTCTTCAGAGCTTCTGTCTTGAAGCCAGAGACAGGCCTCCCAGGAGGAGCTTTTACTCTGGCCGTAGCACGCATGGAGAGCCTTCCCGAGGGGGCTCAGAAAGCAACATAGTCCCTCCCTTCGTCAAAATCCTCCGGTTTCCAAGAGAAGCCGAAGTTTAGACTCCCAACTCAAAACATTTAGTCCAAGGTCTCCCTTAACGTTGGTAAAGTAAGTTTTGTTTTACTAGAAATCATTAACAGACCTGTAAGAACAGATGACTGTTTGTGGTTACTGATTATCTCTCCAGAGCAGAGGCCGTTTTAGAATCCTTTCTGCACCATTCTTGGTCAGTTTGAGGCCCCCTCAGGGTTTGAGAACAGTCTGAGAAAGCCCCAAGGCCTTCCCGAGGCTGGGAGGGGAGGGCTTGTGTGTGAGAGACATTCCTGTCATGGTGTGTGTGTGTGTGTGTGTGTGTGTGTGCGCGTGCGCACGCATGTGCCGACATACATGTGCCCACGCAGAAGCAGGAGCACATGCATGCATGCACACATGCGCGCGCGCACACACACACACAGGGGGACACAAGATAAGAATGGCTGGTGAGTGGCCGTGAGTTAAGCAGACTTCAAAGAACACACAAAAAGTGACAGGTAGGAGCACCTGGGTGGCTCAGTGGGTTAAGCATCTGCCTTTGGCCCAGGTCATTATCTCAGGGTCCTGGGATCGAGCCCTGCATTGGGCTCTCTGCTCGACAGGGAGCCTGCTTCCCCCTCTCTCTCTGCCTGCCTCTCTCTGCCTACTTGTGATCTCTCTCTGTCAAATAAATAAATAAAATCTTTAAAAAAAAAAAAGTGGCAGGTAGGCTCAGGGTTGGGCTAAATACCATTGGCTACAGAAGCAAGTGTGTTTTTAAAACGACCCTCATACTTGTGGGATAGTCATCACATGCCAGAAATCCACGAGCAGCACAGCTCAAGGTGGAGAGTTTCTCAGCTCTCGGGGCACAGAGAGCAAGGCTCCTGCTGGCTTGTTTATTTACTCCTGAAGGCCTCTCTGCACTGCTTATCTCCCAGGACTGATCTGCTAGGAATGGCGCAGACCCCCCCCTTTCCCTGGTATGGACACCTTGCCAGAGGGGCCCACACCGGGTTTTGGGCCACCACCGTCACCACTCAGAATTTCACAACCATCGTATTTTTGACAAGGGTGTCTTATCCTTTCCCTTATTCCCACCTCCTCTCTCTCTCTTGCCTTTTTTTTTTTTTTTCTTTAAATCATCCGGGCACCGTGCCCTCACATTGTTTTATCTGCTTGTGGCGGGGTGCAGACCTTGTTTCCCAGGGAGGTCCTCCACCGGCCTCCGCTGGCCTGCACCCCGTGGACACTAGCGGTGGCCCGCTCTGCTGGGGTTTCTCTGAGCACTCTGTCTTCCCTTCCTCCTGCCTGTGAGAAGAGGCAGCAGCGTTTAGCCTCCCTGAGATCTCAGAACCGCAGTGTTCCCCTTGGCCGTCAACAATGTCAGGGACAGTTTCCTCGGTCAGGGATTGTTTCTCAGTTCCGTGTTGATATCAGTATCTCTGGACATGCGGTTATGCACTAATCAGGGCTATGGTATTTGAAAAACAGAAATAACTTGAATTTTTCAAGTGTTTAAGATGCATTTAGCTGGGATATGCGTAATCCATCTCCTATTTTGGCCTGCTTCTGGCTCCTGAACATTCTCTAAAGTACGGTGAGCCCCAGAGCCCAGGAAAGCTTCGGGAATTCCACAGAGGAAGCAGATGGACTGAATTGTGTTCTGAAGCCTAGGCATGGGTAGCCTCCCCTCACCTCTTCCTCATCCATGAACTGGCTTGGGAGCTAGTTAGTGGCCCAGGCCAGGAATCCAGATCCCCAGACCTTGAAATTCCCTACCTGCCACCATTTATCTTTGTTTCTTTCAGTGCCCTCTGGCCCCGCTGTTCTGGCGGGGTCATCCTGACCCCCTCTCTGTCCAGTCCATTCTCCAGACATGTGTGATGCACCCACCATGTACCAGGCATCAGGAACCCAGAGGTGAACCCCCTTCATTCCGAGGACGGGGGGAGGGATGCTGGGCCAGTTTCCTCTACTCTGATGTTACGACTCCTAGAATCTCCAGGGCAGTACCATAATGGTATATGTTCAGTTCTTCAGGAGAGCTGGGTTACACGGCTGTCTTACACATGATGCAGGATTGAGCACAAACAACCCTAGAAACTACCAGTGTCTCTGGCTCATGAAAAATGTGTCCAAAGACCTATTTGTACAAAATCAGTGACCATGCTGGTACCAATGGTCAAGGCGAAACGACCCTCCAGAATACCTTTGTGGCATGCTTTTGATCCCAAGTTTCTCCAGGTGGGGCCAGCAGCTCACTAGATTCTTGAGGGAAAATGCAGATTCCTGGGCCCCACCATAGACATTGGTGTGGGATTTCCCAAGTTACGACCTAGAACGTGCCTCTCACCTGGCTCCCCGACATCCAGCTTTGGGGCTTCCTATTCTAGATCCAGTATCTGGCCTTCAGTCCTTCGACACACCATGTTTCTTGCAGGACAGGGTGACAGGGAAGCGTTGGGTAGCTGTGGGGCCTGGTACCTATGGCCACTGAGCCTAGGAGCCAGCTGTCCCAACCCCTGTGCCTCTCAAGGCCCCACAGCCTCATTCCTCTTGACACGTGGTTACCTGCTCTCATTGTCCAACCTGACTTGACCTCCGGGTCGGTCACTGTCAGCAGAGGTTTCCTACCTAGGTTCCCTTGTCCCTTTCCAAAGTTCTCACACTGGCTCTCCATATTTTCCTTATCCCTTGATTTTTTTGGGATGACGTTTATTTGTATTTTTATGCCCAAAGGCTAAACGGTGCTTTTCGGAAGATTGAGGGGGTTTTTTGAGTGAAATATTGTCTAATTTTAAATGGTCTTTGATTTCAAAAGTCCATGAAAACATTATTGGGGGGCTTTGCTTAAAGAGCTGAAATGTGAGCCATCTCTGATTTGGAACTCAAGGCAGAAGGAGTGAGAAAAGAAATGAAATAGGTCTAAATGTCATCCGAAATGCTTCTCTGTACCTCTGTCTGAACAGGGGCTTTGAAAGCCAGAACAAAAAGCAGTAGCATTGGGGATTTTGTTGTTTCTGAGTGAACCACCACTCCCCGAGCAGGAAGGGGGTGGACTACACACCTGGCATTTTATCCCTTTGGAGCAGGGAAGCTGCTGGTCCAGGCACTTGTGGACCCACCACTTCAGGCTGGGCCTCAGCCACCAGGAAGCGCAGCTTCTCCTCCCTCAGCTCACGGGGGTGGAGGGAGGGCCAGCAGCCGAGAAAGCGGGACCACCAAGTACCAAGCCGCCCACCTCTCAGACCTCCTTCCTGGCCCCTCTGGGCCAGGGCTGACCAGGACAGCAGCTGAGTGTCTGGGGTCATAGTCTAAGGAATAAAAAACATCCTCCAGGGAGCAACCATCGATGCTGGAGTTCTTTGCGGATTTCCAGAACTCACAGAATATTCCGTTTATAAGGCCTGGCCCTGCACACTCTCAGCCACTGCATCAGGCAAAGCTAGAAGGAGCCAGAAGGCCCTTCTTGACCTCGCTTCCTCCCTCCTGATATTCTGCTGGGGCGGGACGAGGGGAAGGGGCAGAAGGAAAGAGGATCAGGGGCAGGTAGAAGTGGGGACTTGGGTGAAAATGTGGACCATAAGCAGAACCGCTTTGATTAGGTTTTAAAATAAATCGTTTCTAGTATCACTGCACCGAAGATTGTCTTATTAGCACAGATTGTATCTGTTTATCTTTTCTAATTTGGAGTTGGAGTGAAACAGATCATTGCAGTAAAAAGCGCTCCGGGATGCAAGGCAGCAAGCGCCGTAGCAAGAGTAGATTCTGAGTTTAGAGCTGGTGAAAATATCTGTCTCCACATCCACGTCCATACCCACGTCTAACCCTCTGAGTGTCCCCTGTCAGTCTCCTCTGCTTTTGAAGAATGCTGATAGGACCTAGAAACTGCTAGATGCTGGCAAGTAGTCCCCGGGTTTCAGACCATCGAGACAATAAACAGCCCCATCATATTCAGGGCGGCAGCTTCTGTAGAGCCCATCTGTTTCAAAATAACCCCAATTCTGCTTACAATGCGGAATGCTTTGTTGACTGGAATTTGCCCTAGTTTTCATCAGCCGACTCCATGTCACAGGCCTCTGGGTCCACCTGCTGGCAAGTGTAAAAACTGGAACAAAACCTGGGTTGGAAGAACAAGCTGGAGCTCCGTGGTTCCCCAGAGCTGGTGCGGGTCAGGATCACCTGGGGGCTCATTGAAAACACGGTGGCCTGGGCTCCACGCCAAGCCTACAGGGTTGGAAACTCTCAGAACAACCGTCGTGGCGATTGGCACACTCATGTCAGCGTGAGAGAAGCACAGGAATTCAGGGACCTGGTGCCCGGGGACACCTTAAGGCCCCCACTCCTGCTTCTCCCGTTTTATCCTGGTAACTTGTCTGTGGCTTCATTCCTTCAGAACTCATCGAAAAAGTGTAGGAACCTGGCAAACACTACTGAACCAAGTGCTCAAGGTTACATGGCACGTAATTAGTCGTGCTGATCACAGGAACCCCGGATAAGATCACGGAAGGGGCGCCTCAGCTCTGTGGCCTTCTGTCTCAGACCCATAACCCCAGTTCAGAACATCAGACAAACCAAACTCAGGGTCATTTCTGCAGGCTTCCTGGCCAGCGCTCCCGAGATCAGGGTTGTAGGAAGCCAGAAAATATGGGAGAAGTTGCCACAGACCAGAAAAGGCTAAGAAGACATGGTCGACCAGGTATGCTACTGGACCCTAGTACAGAGAAAGAAAATTCGTGGAAAAACTGGTAACATCAAAATGAAGTCTAGAATTTGGTTAATAGTAATGCATCCGTCCCCAGAAATGAGTCCTTAGTCCACGTCGTGGTGTTAGATGTTAACATGTGCGGAGTTGAGTCGCCTGTATTCTGTCACTTTTCTGCGAGTCTGAAATTATTCCAAAATAAAAAGTGGACTAAAAGTTAAAATGTCAGAGCCAAGGGGCACCAAAATAGACCAGCTGAGTTGGAGCACATCGTGGCCAGTTTGTGCCCAGCTGCGGGTAGTCATGGCCAGGCTGGCCGGGGGCAGGGGTGGCGGGGGGGGGGGGGGGGGGGGGGGGGGGGGGGGGGGGGGGGGGGGGGGGGGGGGGGGGGGGGGGGGGGGGGGGGGGGGGGGGGGGCGGTGTGTGCGCGGGGCGGGTCCTCCAGCACAGCGGCGCCCAGGCTGGAGACTGTAGAGGAGGAGGCTGGGGTGGCCTGTCTCGCTCTCCCAGCTTAGACCAGCCAACCCACTGTCTCACTGGGACCCACACAAGTCGTGGAATCTCTGTGCAGAGGGTAAAATGTCTAGTCCAGCACCATGAGGCCCAGACGAGCCCCATCCCCGGGGAGGAGAAGTGACTTGCCCAGGGTCCTAAACCCATGTCTGGTGAGGTGTGTTCTTTTAACACAGCAGTTCTCAGTGATTTGATAGACCGCTTGCAACACAATCCCTGGGGTGCTCCTTAAAATTCAGCTTCCTGGGTTTCCTGCCTGTCCTTCCTCCTGCACCAGCGAGCTTCTACCCGACAGATACAAGGCCACAGGGTCAGAGCCGAGGGCTGAGGAGTCCGGATACTAGTGCAGACAGCCACGTGGACCTTTCATGCCTCTGAGGGCTTCCGGAGAGGAGTCCGGCAGAGGGGTGGGCTGGGTGGTTGTGCTCAACAGCTCCCTGCACTGTGCACAGCCCTCTGCGTTCCTGCCTGTGGGCCGGTGTGGACTGTCCGTCGGAAACGTGGGGACACAGGGCATCGCAGCTGCCCTCCCAAGACCAGTCAGCACGGACCCTGAAGCTTCTGAGAGGACTGTCCTCCATGGATTCCTCCAAATGAGGAATCCTCATTTCCCAGAGGGTTGTCCTTCTCCTTCTAGCATTGTCCACACTCGTGGATATATGTGCTTGATCAGAACCCCCTTCTCCCTCGCACATGAGAAGTTCTGCTTTCGGTTTCCTTTTTGTTGTTGTTGTAAAGTGTGTTCTCAAATCTGGGTCTCAAGATGAGGCCCATGTTTAGTTTCTGTCATCCCAGCCAGAAACCTAGGGTCCCTAGTATGTACTAGACAAGGAGAATACGGAAGTGAGAGCCAGCCTCTGCCCTGAGGGAGCCCTTTTTGCATATATTTGTCTAGCGAATACCCCTAGATAATTTTGAATTGAAAAAAAAAATCAGTCCCAAAGTCCATGGATATTGTCAGAGATAGTCAACCTCTTTAGTTTCCAAAATCAGCAGATAGGTTGGGTAAACTGAGACCCCTCCAGATTGCTGACCAAACGGCATTTTGTTTTAGATCAAGGGAAATTTGAAACATTCCAAAGCATCATTAAATGTATCTAAAAGGTGTTTGAAAATCACTTCTAGTATCATAAAAACCCATCTTGGTAAAGTGTGAGGTGGTGATGGAATTTTCAAAGGATTTAAGAGATTGATTTGAAGAAGAGGCAAGTCTTTTAGTATTAAAATTCACATTCATTCGTTAAACATTTCATAAGCAATCCAAGTGTATGTCCATAGATGAATAGATAAAGAAGTTGTGGTCTGATATACAGTGGGGCTTTCCTCAGCCATAAAAGAAAGGATGGGACCCTGCCCTTTGCAACCACACAGATAGACCTGGTGGGCGTGATGCTCAGTGAAATAAGTCAGAGAACAACAAATACCATATGATTTTACTTTCATGTGGAATCTAAAAAATAAAACAAATGAATAAATAGGCAAAAAGCAGAAACAGACCCATAAATACAGAGAACAAACTGAAGGTTGCCAGAGGGAGGGGTTGAATGGGATGGGCAAAATGGGTAAATGGGATTGGGAGATCCAGACTCCCCCTTCTGGAAGAAACAGGTCATGGAGATGAAAGGCACGACCCAAGGCATATAGTCACTGGTGTTGTCCTAGTGTGGTGACAGCTGGTAGCGGCACTGTGGTGAGCCTAGCATCAGGCACAGCATTGCTGAATCGGTGTGTGGTGTGCTTGAAACTAGGCTAACATCCTGTGTCCACTGGACTCCATTTAAAAAGAAAAGCCACGTGTCACAGTGATTGCTGATGACAGGTGGACACTCAGCTTCTCCCTCCCCTGCTGCTCCTCCAGCATAGTGAGGAAGAATGTGCATCAAAAACTATTTCTGCAAGAAGTTATAAACCATTCTCTGTCTAAGAAAGTACTTGATAGTGAACGACCAAGGCTGCCCTTTAGAGCTGGGCCTGTTGCTAAAACTACGTGCCTCATCAGATGAGAGCCTAATCCCAACTCCCTTCAGTTACCCAAGAAAGGCTCCTGTTTGCAGTGAGCCCTACCTGTGGCAGAACGTAAACTTCAGATCCTGCCTCTAAGTCATGATTAAAGCAATAGTATTGTTTAAGTTTACAGAGTCTGGTTTGGGATTGAGGAAGACAACTCATAGACCTCAAATCTGGAGCAGAGTAGAAAGGAATCCATCTGGGTTTGAGTCTTGACTCAGCCACTGCCTGGCTATGGGGCCTTGGCAAATTACTTGAAATCTTTAAGCCTCAGTTCCTCTGTCTATAAATAGATGAGGAAATTCTTACTTGGAGGGTTAAGTAGAATAATAACCACATACAGCAATATGGATCACAACCGTAACATTAAATGAAGCCACGCACAAAGCTTGCGTATTATATGAATGCATATATGCACGAAAATAGACAAAGGAGTCTACACCGTTGGAAATCAGGATAACAGGTACTGTCGAGTATGGGAGCCGGGACTAGAAGGGTACACTTAGAGGTTTATGAATGCTGGAAGTGTTCTGGGGTTTGATCTGGGTTTTGGTCTCACATGTTTAGTTCATAAAAATTAATCATGCTGTGCGCTTGTTTAAAAAGAGGGAGAGTAAGTAGGGTAAGCATGTAGCAGTGGTTCAGATGTTCCTTATCTCCAGAAGTTCCTCTTTCTCTTTTAGAGGTCAGACCATATTTTTTTGCCTATATTGCAAGAAACACTGGACCCGACATGGTAGACCCAATATTTTACGTTACTTGAACTGCTAACTGTATTAAACTCGTATTTATTTCAAGTTCGTTGTAGCCATAAAGATTTCCCAAATTGCCTGGAGATCAGAGAGAAAAGGACAGCAGGTAATGTAGCTACTGATTGGGTCTCCCTTTCTTTCTTTTTTTTTTTTCCCAAAGATTTTTTATTTATTTATTTGACAGAGAGAGAGGTTACAGGTAGGAAGAGAGGCAGGCAGAGAGAGAGGGGGAAGCAGGCTCCATGCCGAGCAGAGAGCCCGATGTGGTGCTCGATCCCATGACCCTCAGATCATGACCTGAGCCGAAGGCAGAGGCTTTAACCTACTGAACCACCCAGGTGCCCCATGGGTCTCCGTTTCAAAGCTTCTCATTTTGAGGGTCCAGATATATCCCTACAATGGCTGACTTGATTGGTTGAGGAGTCAAAATGGGATTATTTCCTCTCTCAAGTCACTTCTAAATGTTACCTTTCCTGTAAACCATAACGAAGCTTCCGTTTGTATGGAGTTATGAGGTTTTAGGTGAATTTAAGACTCTTTTTAAAGAGATAGATAGATGGATAGATAGAGGTTATAAGCAGCGACTCAAAAAGCAAAGTGGTCTTATGTCCTTAAGTATCTCCCCTTTTCAAAGACTGTCTTGCCAAATTGCTAGGCTTGAAGTTTCTTCCAGCCTTTTTGGTCTTTGTCCATAGATGACTTAGCAACCATCCTTTCAGAAGGCATTTTGGGAGCTTTGTAATTCATGGAATTCTAATAAAGTAACCTTCTTAAAGGAGAGAATGCACGTCCCATGCTCTGCCCTCATTGGACAGTAGAAATCCCTGAGAACACTAGTGATTTATTTAGATGTTTCCTGGTTAAAAAAAAGTGATTGCCTCTTTAGCTTCCTAATATAAGGGAATGATATGCCATCCTCTGACTCACATCGGTATAATTTCACTGAATCGTGTAGAGTGCTGATCAGATCATGGGCAAGATCTGTGAATACCAGCAAATTAAACATCTCTGCTTGCAGGGATGGCGAACAGGAGGGAAAATGGCCATCAACTCATGGTGCTCTTTTTAGCAATTCTTATCTTGATGAAATTGCTTCTCCTCCCTCAGATGTAAAATGCAGAGGTTACTGCATTATACATAAGGGTAGAGAACTGAAAATTTTTCCATCAAAAACCACGAATCAATAAATCTTATGATCTCACTACTGGTGCTTATAATTGAGCTAAGTCGTCTTAAAATGGGCACTGTTCCTCAGGATCTTTGAAGCATGCTCACTGTTTCTTTGAGTAACATTGGGGACTGACCTCCATTTACAGGGACACGGAGGCAGGGCTCATAAATACTAATATCCTGTACCAAGTTTACCAGAGCAGGGCTGTCTCACCCAGGCCTGTAAATGTTCAGTGCATGATTTAACTCAGCGAGAAAAGGAGGTCTTGGCTGGGCCCACCAGCTTTCCCAGTGACCACAAGCCTCCTCCGTGTTACAAAAGCTGTGACACACTGGAGGTTGTTAATTACCTTTTGTCTGTGTCTGTTTCTTAGAAGGCAAATCTCTGCATTTTGTACGAAATTCTGCCAAGTGGGCTTCAGACAGAATTGGGGTCTGTCTTCTGAGCAGTCACTGTTTTTGTCACTTTATTGTGTATCTTCTACTGAGTTAGTTCACAATGCTAACAAGTAGAAATCTGACACATGATTCATGATGATGTTAGAGATGAAAAATGATAACATCCAGCCCTCATCAGGCACTCACCGCATGCTTAGTACTCAGCCATGCATTTTATGTGCAACATTTTTCTCCTTGCCTCTCAACAATCCAGGGAGCGAATTCCTCTTTTGTCCCTTTTTATTTTATTTTATTTTATTTTATTTTTTATTTTTTTTTACTTCATAGATACAATGTTTGTCCCTTTTTATAGATAGGAAAACTAAGACCAAGTGAAGGTAACCAGCTTGCTCCAGGATGTCTAGTTAAAAATAGAGAGGTTGGAATTTATTCCCGAGCAGTCAGACTGCACCGTCGTGGGAAGGACCCTGCAGTCACCTTGCCGGGAAGCCTCCCCTCACACATGAGCCCTCCAGAAGCTGCAAAACAGAGACTTGCCTGTGCACTACACTCTGGTTCCAGGTAGGGCTGGAAGCTTCTCCTGATGCCCTCCCAACACCTTTGCCCTGACATCCCTGGACATCCTGGGGAGTGGACTGCATCTCCTCCTACCACCCAGCAGAGGCCTGTCTACATCTTCTCCAAGGACTTAATAAATATAACTACAGACTGAAACCACTTCTAAGACCCTTTGAGGAATGCCTGCAGAGGATCCTGGCGGCTGCGGAGAGAAGTAATAGATCACGTGACGTAACTGAAAACTACAGAAACCTAGAAGCGAATTTAAAAGTAGTGAATAGCAGGGGTTGGAAGACAGAGCTTAGTTGAGACTTGAATTGGACTGCAGAGGCCTTGTCCCCAGGGTGGCACTGACTGAAAGCCCAGACGTGACAAATGGTGTTGTTTGTGACTGACATCAAATATGTTACTGTCTCCAAAACAGCACAGATTAATTTACACTTGAGAACTTTCCAAAGAAATTAACCCCTGGGATTAAGGACACTAGAGTGTTCAGAGCCTGAAATGAAGCAATTAAGGCCTTCAGAGAGTGGGGTGGCTTTGGTGATACCAGAAACACTGAGGTTGAAGGATTTTAAATACCCACACATCAGGCCCGATTATAAATCGGGTGTTGTTGTTGTGGTACTGTTAGAACCAGGGCCCTCTGCTGGTCCTGGAAAGCCAGGAAATTAAGGGGACCTATGTGGGAACTTTGTAGTCATGTCTGTGGTGACAGCAGAGTCCTATAGAGTTGACGGGTTTGGACTGGATCCTCTTCTTTTCTCTTTCCAGATCGCATGAGCTCTGCACATACCCGTCTAGGTTTGGGCAGGAGCGCATGGGCTGGCAAGATGCTAGAGGGGATGACAGTGATGTGGGGTTGTGGGGACAGTGGGTGGGAGCCCCAATGCAAGATGTGCTGCCCCTTGGGCTGGCTTCATGATCTTATGTGTGTCCCTAATGCTCTCTGAGCCTTAGCTCACTCATCTGTAAACTGGGGATCACAAAATCCGCAGCAAGAGCTGGCTGACTGACCTACAGCACCTTAGAAGGACTCTGTGAGCCCAAGAGTGATCATTGCTCCTTGATGTGAGCTGTCGGCTTCAGTACATGGCACTTCCTTCGGCTCAGCCCTGTTGTCCCCGGATGCCCTGTGAGCGCGTCCAGAGTACACGTGTGTAGGCTGCTCATTTCGAACACTGGACCGCACGAGCCTTCATGGTCTGCAGCTTTGTGTCCCTCCTTCCATGGGAATGTTAATTCTTGGGCTTTCTCTTGTGGACACGGTGACTCCCTTTGGGATTCTGAGTACTCTTGCAGCTTCCATGGGCTCATGGCCCATGGCCTACACTCAACACGCCACGTCAAGCCTGCCTCCGACTCTGCCCACAGCTCTCCCTCAAGGCTCCCTGCCTGCTGGAGTGGGTGTCACGTACTGGCCTGCACTCACCAGTGCAGTGAAGATCCATCTTATTGTGAAAACAACTGTCAAAGGGAAAGCTAGATTTGGAGCTCATCATATACAACAGATTTAAGCAATAACTAATGGTAATTGGATTCATGAGTTTCACTGTAACTTCTTTTTTTGAAAAAGATTTATTTATTTTAGAGAGCGAGAGCAAGGGGAAGGGCAGAGTGGGAGGGAGAAAGAAGCAGACTCCCCACTAAGCACAGAGCCGGAAGCGGAGCTCGATCTCATGACCCCAAGATCATGACTTGAGCCAAAATCAAGAGTCGGACGCTTAACTGACTGAGCTACCCAGGCACTCTTTCTGTAATTTCAAGGTGTTTGCCTCTTTGTAAAAAATTCCTTTTCAGATATATACAGCCCAAACTGTATCCAGTTAAACTTCAGTCTTAATAGTATTCATAAACTCCTTACAGTGAAAATTCTACAAGCCTGTTCTATGTTTGAATGTCATCCTTAACGAAGGTTGATGAATTGACATAGATTATGCTGTCCCAAAAACCCTTGGACCAGAGTGTAGCCAGCAGGAGTGAGCACAGGGCCAGGCCGGCCCAGCCCATGTGTGGGTTCCTAGACAGGAATGGCTGCAGTGGGGGGGTACTTCTCCCATGGTCTCAAAAAGAAAGAACCAAACAGGGGTAAGTGTTGGGGAAGAAACAAAATGAAAGAGGAGTTACCTTTTGCCTGCCTTTTGAACATTTCTCATCATCTGACCACTGAAGTTCTAGTGGTGGACTGAGCAGACTGGGTTTTTTTTCATCAATTTTTTTTTTATCCATCGTAACCAACATACAACATTGCGTTAACCTAAGGCGTGTACGTGCTGCTTTATTACATTTGTATATTGTGGTATGATTGCCTCAGGGGCGTCAGCCAGCCCTTGTACATGGCACACACTTATCAGCTCCTTTTTTGTGTTGAAAACAGTTGATTGAGTCTCCTGGCAACCTTGAAGTTTGTAATACAGTATTCTTGACTATAGTCACGATGTTGTGCATTCAATCTCCAGGTCTTACTTGTGCCCTTCAACAGCAGCTCCCCGGCCCTTCCTCCTCTGGCCCCGGAGAGCTGCCATTCCACTCTCTGCTTTCCCAGGCTCGGTTTCTCCAGTTCCACGTGGAGGTGATGTCCTGCACTGTTTGTTTTCCTTTGTGAGAAGGCTGCTTAGTTTCCTGGGCTTTCTCTAACATTTTTTCACCATAGTGTTTCTTTTTTTTTTTTTTTAAGATTTTATTTATTTATTTGACAGAGAGAGATCACAAGTAGGCAGAGAGGCAGGCAGAGAGAGAGGAGGAAGCAGGCTCCCTGCCGAGCAGAGAGCCCAATGCGGGGCTCGATCCCAGAACCCTGAGATCATGACCTGAGCCGAAGGCAGAGGCTTTAACCCGCTGAGCCACCCAGGCCCCCCGACCGTAGTGTTTCTTAATAATCATTCTATCCATTCCCATGACCTGGGAACATCTTTGAAAAGGCACCGCTCTTGAAGAATGAACAGAAACCCTTTTCAGAAACAATGTCCATGGTCCTTCATACGATTTTTAGATGTTACGCCTGCATTTTTTCTGCCTGCCCAGTTAATGGTCATTGTGGTAACTGGGCTCCTGTTCTGTGGCCCCTGGTGCTCAGTGGCACATGTGTGTTTCAAGCAGACATGATTCCTTCTGGCTGGGGTGGGCATCAGGGCCGCAGGAGGCCATCGGGCAGAGGGAGAAAGAGGAGGGAGGACCGAAGGCTGATGAAGAAACACCAAACCACATACTTGGTGGGGAAGTTAGAAACAGCAACAAGTTACGTCTGGGCATAAAAAAATAAATAAGCCCTGGGGACCTTGTAGACATGAGATGATGTAAATTACAAAGAATGATGGGGAAAAAAAGTGAGGATTTTTGTCAAGAATCTTTGAAATGAGTGGATTAGATTTGTAGACTGGACCACACTAAAAGTATTTACTTGATGTTGAAATTAAGTATTGACAGCTGAAGTTGAAATACGTTTGTTATATTTCTGCTTCGTGCTAAAATGAAGATGACACCCAAGCCATCAGTCTTTCTTCCCCCTTGAAATCCTCGGAAACAATGCCCTGTAAATGTCAGAACGATGGATGGGCAGTCTTTGATTTTTCCCTTGTGCTTTCTCCCGACAGGGACCAGCAGGCCAAGCCCCCCGCCCTACGGGTTCCGTCTCTCACCAGAAGAAGAAATGAGAAGGCAGCGGCTTCGCAGATTTGACCACCAGTGAGGGGCCCACTTGCGGGATTATGACCTGTATGGTTCTTCCCCCGAGCCTGACTCTGCACCGAAGCCCAGTGCAGCCTCCTCTGCCATGGGCCTCACTCGCCATCCTGGGGCCCCCGTGGGTCTCTGCGCACGGCCATGTTGACTTGTCTTGAGAGCAGCCTTCTGGGTACGGCTCCCAGCTGTCTGGGGAGCAGCCCCTCCTGGCCTCTGCTCCCCGACAGGCAAAAGGGCGGTTCCACCTTGCAGGGACCCACCTCCACACGCCTCTCTCTCTCTGTCTCTCTTGGGCTGCTCGCACAACTGGGCCTCGGCCTCGTTCGGTCCCTGAAGACCGTGACTTTCACTGGCCTGGAAGACCAGGCCCCCCCATCGTGGCCAGCGTGCCCCACGACCTGGCAGGAAGTGCGAAGCCATCCCTGGGCCTCCTGACACGCTGCCACGGTGACCCCCCGGGGAACAGAGATGGCCACCGTAAGGGGATGTTGTTCTGGTCACCCCCGTCCAGACGCCTCAGTTCCTTGTGCCCCTGTGCCTGGATGGCATTGACCTTGTCCCCCCTCTGCCTTTACAGAATGTTTGGCTGGAAAAGCTTGGGCAAGACCTCAGGTGGGGAAACCACCCCCACACTCCGCTAGATGTCAGGTGGCACCAGTGTTCTGGACGTGCAGCAGCCCTGCCTGCCAGCTGATGACAGGATAGGTGCCCAGAGCTCTGACCTGGGTTGTGACGCAGCAGGAGCTACAGGCAGAGGGAGGCGAAGCTGTCTGCTGGGCTGGTCATGGAGCAGTCCCTCCAGCGGAGGTATTTCTTTCTCCAAAACGTGCCTTTTAAATGGCCCCGGTAACAGCCACATGTCCTGTCGGGGCCCAGGACCACTGCAGCATCAGAGCCCACGGGCCGCTCATGTTATTCCTGGTGCTTGTATTCCATGAATAAAAGGACAAAGATACCACTGATGTCTTACTGTCACTGAGATATTTGTGTTTAAAGAGCGCTGGAAGCAGAAAAGGATCCTCCTACTTTCATTTACATGCCTAGCATTTATATATAGTTTTGTGATAACAAAAGTAATATATATGCCTCTATGTGCACAAAGCAAACAAATACGCCCATATGTTAACAGAGGTTCTCTTTGGGGTTAGAGCACATAGGATTTTGCTTTCTGGTTTTTATTGCAGTCTTTTTCAAATGTGTGTATTTGTGTGTATGTGTACTGCTTTTGGAATCAGGAAGACTGATTTATGTGATAATAAAGCAAGAACTATATAATCAGGAAAATGCACTTAATAAGTATTATGTCTCCACTGAGAAAATTCACAATATAAAAATACAAATAAATACACGTGCAGTGTTAAAATCAGCCATATTCTCGCCACTTACATGTACCCAGGGGTAACAGTTTGGGGGCACAGTTTTCTCAGTTTTTCTTTGTACACATTTGACAAACGTGGAGCATAACAGCCCTGTGGTTTTGTATCTATTTCCTCATCCAAATTGATCTGGGAAAGGCCCTAAGCGAAGAGAACCCCCAGGTCCTGGGGGCATCCTGACCTCCATGAGGGTGCCTGGGCTCCGCGGGTTCCTTTGTAACCCATGTGCATCTGCTTGCAGCGTGTTTATAACATGAGTTGTGTCTCGGAGTCTGGTAGCCCTAAACATGTTAAAATGTTCAAGTTAAGTGTCATTTCCCTCGCTCCCAAACTCCACGGATTTGACTCCCATTCCCCTGATTCTTACACCATCTTTTTCCGGCACATTGTAAAGCCCATTCTGTGAGATCACCCATGTCTTGCCCTGTCACTGTTCGTGCACCACTAGACAAAAGTGTGCCTTCTGCCCAGGGAGCATGAACTGTGCATGGCTCAGGGACAAGGACTGTGTCTTATCTTTGTGCACTGTCCCTCTTTCCCCCGCCACCACCCAAGGGCTAACCCTGACTCCTGGGAGGCACTCCCTGAATCTTTTCCCACCAAACTGTTCTTCTATGACATTCAAGTCCAACCACTGTATCTGGAAGCATTTTTTTTAACTGCTTTTGAGTCCAGGGGTAGTAGCTCCTTGCTCTCTTTGTATGCAAGTACATGCAAAGACACTGGAATTGGATTTCATGTGGTATCAGTACTACAAGATGCACACCTTCTTTATGAACATCAGTCAGTGCTAGAGATGTGGGAAAGGTCACCTTAAGTTACAAATCCAAACCGGGTATCTTAGTGTAACAACGAAGATGTTCTGGAAATCACTGATTGCTTTGCTGTCAGTAGGCTGGCCTGTGACCAATGCTTATTATTTTCAGCATCCATCATATTTTTTCCCCTGCAATAATGAATCCCCAAAGTTATGTCAACAAACTGGAGTTGGGAGGAGAAAGACAAACGAAACAAGTATATTAGACAAATTGCCTTTAATAAGCATCTAGGGCTGTTTTTTTAAAATGCGGTTGGTAGTTTGGTTAATAGCAATTTCCTGACTATCTACTAAGCATCCGGTCGCCAAACTTTGATGGTGGTCAGCCCCCTCAGGAGACCTCTCGATTCAGCATCTTCCTGAAGATGAGGCAATGGTTACCGCGGCTTCCTCGTAAGGACCCCAAGTGCACACTGCCCGTGATTCCAAAGTCCTCCATTGCTAGTTCGAGCTCCTCCCCGACCCCCACCCCCACCCCCACCCCGTCCTTCGAAACCACCTGCCGCCAAGGTGTGGGCCTGCAGTGAGTGGCAGGCTTTGGTGGGAGCAGGGCCAGCCTACATAGCAGACCCCTGTGCTGCCGCTAGGGGAAGGGGTATAGAAGAGATGAGACCTGCCACCCAGAACAGCCCATAAGACGGAGAGGGTGGGACAGCGCTGGCCTCCTCGTACCCCGGCTTCATGCCTCGAGAGGTTCAGTATTCCGTAAAGAATTGTGTTCAGTTGGTCATTTTTATCAAACCTTGTATATACAGCTCTTCCTTTCCCTTCTCATGGGATATTGCAATCCTTTCCCGGTTTTGGGTTTGGGGTTGGGTGTTGGGTGCGGGTGTTTGCCCCACTCTTGCACATTAGAGCCACAGAGTGTCTACATAGAGGACCTTGACATCTGTCCGTTCGTTCCTCTCCTCCATACTTGAAATACCTCCTCCCTCAGTTCTACCAGCTCAGCCGGCCCATCTTCCAAAACTGACTTGGGCTGAGCACTCATCATCTCCACACCCTATATGGTCTCTGTTGCCAAAAAATGAAAGTCAAGCTCAACAGCCTCGACCATAGGGCTCCAGCCAAGCTTTCAACCTTATTCCCAGTTCTGTAACAGAGTCTGCCTTTCTTCTCATGGGTCTCCCCATCGGAGAGGTGAGAGCGCTCCTGACCCTGTGACTTAACGGTGACGTGCCTTTAGGTGGGACAGCCTTTTCCTCTCAGCCCATCCAGACCCTCCCAGTCCTGCCCCCAGATACCACAGCCCAGAAGGATCTACCGCTCTTGTTGGCTGTTGGTCATTCCACAGCCTTTTGGAATCGCTGTGGGAGAATGTCTTTTCTCTCTAGATTGTAAACTTCATGAGGCAGGGACCATGACCGTTTCTGTGTGTCTCCTCACTATACCTCGAACAATGCTCTGTCTGGAATGTCAGAACCAATAAATGCCTGTGGACTGAAACAGAGAGAAGCTCATTGGTACCATCGCCAGCGGCACATACAAAGATAGGTGTGTTGCTAATTGACACTGTTGTGGTTTTTTGCTGTTTTCTTGAATCACATCAGGGAAGGAATAACTTAAAGGAAAGGATTTGCCCGTAGAAAGAATTTCAGACTTTCCCCAAGCTTCTTAAGGTAGCTCGCTTACTGATCAGAAGGTGAGGAGGGACCACTGCCCTCGTGAGTCAGTCTGAAGACACACCCCACGTCACTGCACAAAATTCAAGATCCCAGTAGGTCCAAAAAGTATCCCGAGGACTCCGTGTGTATACCACCAAATCCGGTCAGTATGCTTTGCAGGAATGCTTTTCATCTGTCCATACAAACGTGGTTTTGTTGTTGTTGTTGTTTCCTTCTGTTGCATTTAGGGGTAGAAAGTGATCTTGACATCTTGTTCAGATGACAGAAATGAACTGGCAGATTTGAACGTAAGATTTATGCTTTATCAATGAAAACTAGAACATGGCTGGTAGAAATTAAATTGGGTAGTGATATTTATTGGTGCTTGGGAAGAGAATGGGATGATCAAAATTGATAGTATCGTGTGGCTTTAAGAGGCTCTTGGAATCTGGAGCACACACAAGCAGAACCTGAGAAACAGAGCCCCCGCCGCATAGCTCCCTCCCTATAAACCCAGCGGATGTGGGGTCCCTTTCCTAAGCGCTGGAATAAGCTGCTCACCCCCTGGCCAGGCTTCCTGCCACGAAGTGTTCCTCTCGTTTCATTCCTTCCTGAATACCCAGTGTCGTGTCTGGAGGGAAGTGCTATAAGCAAGAACAAATCAAAGGAAAGTCTGTGACTTCATAGATTCTTGGTATTTATTTGAGGCCCTTAAAAGTTACTGTCTGACTTTAACCTTGAGATGTGGTCTCTTTGTAAGATCCCTCCATCAATAATTTAAAAATATCCTGCACGTCCTTAGTAGTAGCAGATGATCCTTAAAACAACTGGACAAGGTCTTGAAGATCTCATTAAAGAATAGCACCAGGGCCAAATTTCCAGTGACTTGGGAGTGTGAGCTCTGGGCCAGCATGTCCAGCAACACCTAGAACTTGCTGGAAATTCTGACTCCTGCCTCTAGACCACACGAATCATAATCTGCATTTTAATAGGTCCCACGTGTGCATGAATGGATAAAGAAGATGTGGTATCTATTTACAATGGGATATTATCCAGTCATGAGAAAGAAGGAAATCCTGCCATTTGTAACATGGATGGACCTTGAGGACATTATGCTAAGCGAAGTAAGACGGACAGGGACAAATGTTGTATGATCTCCTCTATGTGTGGAATATTTTTTTAAAAATATTTATTTATTTGTCAGAATAAGAGAGAGCACAAGCAGGGGGAGCAGAAGGCAAAGGGAGAAGCAGGCTCCCTAGGGAGCCCAATGTGAGATTCAGTCCCAGGACTCTGGGATCATGATCTGAACCAAAGGCAGATGTTTAACCAACTGAGCCACCAAGGAATCCCCTATGTGTGGAATCTTAAAATAAATAAACAAATAAATAAAAAATAATAATAATAATTAATAATAAAATCAAGCCCAGAAACAGAATAGGATGGTGGTTGCCAGGGAGTGAGGAGAATGGGGACATGGTGGCACAAGCTTTTGGTTATAAGATGGGTATCTGCTGTATATCTAACAGCACGGTAACTATAGTTAATACTTTGTATACTTGAAATTTGCTAAGAAAGTGGGTCTTTATGGTTCTCATAACCAGAGGAGAATAACGAGAATATGGTGGTAGAAGGGGGAAAAAAAAATGGTCTCAAGTAGTTTCTGGTCACCAAAATCCTTCTCAAATTTCAGTGTGCACAAATGCATTTGGAGATGACCATCAGGGGGCGTCTGGGTGGCTCAGTGGGTTAACCATCAGACTCTTGGTTTCGGCTCAGGTGGTGATCTCAGGGTCCTGGGATCCAGACCCTGTCAGGCTCCGTGCTCAGTGTGGAGTCACTTGTCCCTCTCCCTTTGCCCTCCTCCCCCCTCCCTCTCTCTCAAATAAATAAAACTGTTAAAAAAAAAAAAAAAAGGATCATCCGTTATCTGGTAGGATTGTGACAAGCATCCTGTCAGAGAACCAGGCCACCCGTGTTTTCATTTGGGATCCCGAAGCTGGGAGGGTTGAGGTGAGGGATCCGGGATCAGCAGGCAGTGCCTGGCAGCACCATCTGCCATTCTGGTCACCAGGAGCAGGAAAGAGCGGGCTCGATCTCAGCAGAAGGAAGTTTGAAGGGAAGAACTTACTTGCAGCCACACACCACTTCCCTTTTGCACACAAGGTGGCAATCACAAGTCCTTGTGAGCGGCAGCTGTGGGAGTCAGAACTAGAACGGCTTGAGATACCATAGATGTGCAAGGGGCTGGTGACTCCTTGTTGTGAGAGCAGCATCGACAGCGGGTCCGACCTGCACACGTGGTCACGGAGGATCCCCGTGTATTGTGTGTACTGTAAAGCAGATGGGCTACTTGGCAACCAAAGCTTTTTATTCATTTTCAAATGTTCTCCCTTTTTCCAAAGAGATGAAAATGATTACTGGTTGAGAATTGCAGTGTTAGCTGATAAAAAACCCTAGGTATTTATCATTGAGGATGCAAGCCCAGAGAGTACATGACAGAAAGTGCTTTGCTGGCAAACGGGAGAATGAAAACAGCTAAGCTGGCTGGTGCCATAGTGACCCAGCCTCCAGGGAAAGACCTCCAGAAACTCCTTTCTCCAGCTCAGAAAGGTTCTCCTGAATGGCTGACCTGGAATAGACATCAAGGGGCCCTGGAGGCCTGGCTGGTTTTCAGTGGACCCGAGATACAGCAGGCCTTTTGGGATTTCCCCCAGATCACTCTGTCCTCAGAGGTTCCTCACCTCCCTCCCTCCAAGGACAGTTGAAGACCATCTCCATGTGTGTGACCTGGGACTTCGCAGTGATAGCAACAGTTCACAGTGACATCTATATGAGACCCTTTACTAGCCAACCTATAAATGGGAAAGCTTCTGGGAGGTGATGGTTTAATGGGAAAGGGCACAATCTTTAGTGACAGACCAGGGTTCAAGTTCCACTGGGTGCTGTGACCTTGAGCAACTTACTTATTCTCCCTAAATTTCAGTCTTCTTGTCTATAAAATAGGAGAGTTGGGAGGTTGAGGGGGAGCACATACAACAGAGTTCTTTTTTTTTTAAATTTATTATTTGTCAGGGAGAGAGAGAGAGCGCAAGCACAGGCAGACAGAGTGGCAGGCAGAGAGAGAAGCAGGCTCCCTGCCGAGCAAGGAGCCCGATATGGGACTCGATCCCAGGACGCTGGGATCATGACCAGAGCCGAAGGCAGCCGCTTAACCAACTGAGCCACCCAGGCATCCCCGGTTAATATAGTTCTTGTCATTTAGTAGATGCCCGAGAAATGCTAAATACTTTTATTTCTCTATCAGGTGAGAGGCTGGACCAAATACTCCTACTTAGAAAGAGGAACTCTATGAAGAGTTATTGACTACCAATGCCTAACACCTAACTTCTAGTTACTATGGTTACCAGTGATAGCACCTGACATTTTTTTCTCTTTGTAGTTGTATCCCTAACATTTAATCCTCAGGACAACCCTGTCAAGCAGGTGGTCTAATTCTCCTTCAACTAATGGGACAACTGAGGTCCGCAGGGTCTGAGCCCCCCACCTATTGCCCATGCAACTCAACAGGGATTGATGTTGACCCTTTGGCCCTGAGACCTGATTATATTATATTACTGTGTGCTGACCAGCACTTCCCAGAGCCTCAGAATTCCATCCTCTCTTCAAAGGGGGCACTTTCTACACTCTGCCCATCTTCTTTTCCCCTACATTCTACACTTTGACCATGTAACCCATTCTCCCCCTAAGCCAGGTCCTAAATGGGCCACAGTAGGAGTGAGGTACATCAGAAAGTAAGCTTACTTCGGCTTGGAAGAAAATAAATGCACCAGATAAAACACAGTTGTTTTTGGAGGTCATCACAGAATTTTATATATGTAATGAACAATATTATAACTTGTAATACAACAAAGATTGAAGTGACAACCGTAGACCAGGCATCTTGCAAATGTTACATGGTTGAAAATCTTTATATTTTACAACCATGGGATAGAGAAAGAGATGCAATTTATTGGACACATCTCACATTTTTTCCTATGAATCATTAAATATTTAAGCACCATAAAATTCAAGCATTTCACATGGATGTGGCAGCCAACCTCGGTGGTTTAAAATGCATTATGCAGAGTCTCTGGCAGATAATAACAGTGACAATTGCAGAGTACTGATTTTTAATGTCAATTGTTTTGTTCCCTGCAGAACTTCCTGATAATGTCCCTGTAGGAAATTGTGATTTTGTGTGTGTGTGGAGAGGGGGGTGGTTACAGTAACTTTGAGAATTGAAATAAAATAACATTCCTAGAGACATAAAAATTGACCAGGTATAAATAATTCTAATCAGTTATTTATATGTCCTGTAAGAATCCTAATATAATTCTACTATGGAAAAAAAAAAACAAGAAATGTTTTCTCATATTAGATTGTTGTAAATAGAAGATGTGACCAGAGTATATGCACAACGACTGCTATGTGCTAGATATACAATCTCACTGAGTTTTCGATGTAAGAGTAGGTATTATGTCCCACTTTATAAATGAGGAAAATGGGGTTTAGAGAGGAGGTGTAACTCACTCTGGGTGATACAGCAGGGCAGTGACAGAGCCGGCTTCAAACCAGCTCCGGAGTCCACATTTTCCCACTATTCCTGCAGTCATACCAAATAAAAGTAAAACTTACCAGATTTGTTGGGTGAGCTGATAGAAAGAAATCTAATGTGATTTCCTGGATCGCATAGAGATGGTTTCCTTTATTATAATATACAAGAGGCTCAGAATAAAATCTGGTAAAATCCAGTTTTGGACCTTCTGTTGACTATTTTTCTAAGCACCAAAAACTTGTATACAAACTTTGTTGATGGGATCTTGACTGGGAAGCTCACATGATGAGGGAGTACAGGTTATGGCCTGAGTTAAGTTTTGTCCTGTTTCAGTGAAGAGCCTTCTCTCAACCAAACCTCAGGGATCTTATCATTTTTGAAATTTCAGTGGAAAAGCAAGCTGAATTTCAGGAGGGAGTAATGACTGCAGCTTATTAATTGGCTTTCTGACAGTAACTGCGAAGAGGAGACAGTGGGTGTGTAGATCTGTGGGTGCATTCATGTACTTTGAAACAAGAAATGAGTTATACTTGTTACCATTTTGTCCATGAGAACCCTACATGCACAGATCTAACTCCTAATGATACTTATTGAACTATCAGTGAAAACAGAATTATCAATAATGAGCTCAGCTCTGTGTAGGCACTGGGCATACAGTTGAGCGAAGCTTGGCCCTGCCCTCAAGGGGCTTGCATTGGAGCAAGTGCATGGAGAAAGTATGAGGACACCTTACGGGAGCGAGGCAGGAGCACGAGAGAGTGGCCAGGCCCATCTATTGTCCTGGGAATAGAGGAAGAGAGTCTGAGTCTCCCGGGGGGAAATTCACACCCACCCTCCGCTCAAGCTTCTTCAGTCTGTAAAGAAGCAGTTGTGTCCCAGGTAAAGGTCCTGGAACTGGGAGAAAGAGCAGGAGCCGGGTCACAGAGCTGGGAACATGTCTCTGGGATGCGTGCACAGGTGAGCTGCGTGCAGCCTGTCACCCCATGGGAAGTCACTTGGACTTCACAGCACAGGAGTCATCAAGCAATTTTTAAGGCAAAGAAAAAAAAATCAAGTTTGCATCTTGGAGAAATGAATGAGATTTGACAAGTGGAGGCATCAGCAGGGAGCTGTTTACCATCAAGAATATGGGGGAAAGACAAAGCCTGCAGGAAGACGCTGCGAGGCCGGAGAAGGCAACCATCCACCGGAAGTGGCCTCTTGAGTTTCAGTCTGGGAAATACAGGGGAGCAAGGAATGAGTGACCCACCACTGGCAGCATGGAGGCCTGGGTACCAGGACACCTGCATGGACATGGATGGGCTCCACTGACTGAGCATGAGAACCCAGGAGGAAACATCCTGTCCTCTCCAGGGGACCCAGAGCAGTCCCCACTGGACAGTTTAGGTCTCCCCCAACCAGCAAGGTGGGGGAGAGGCTTCCAGGGAAGGAATGTTGACAAGGATCCTCACCAGTCATGGATTAGCCATAAAGCTTTGTTCATCTTTCACAGAAAAAGGACATTTCAAAGTACTGATATTTAAGGTGGTGAAGAAAGCAGAGTCTTCTAATCTGAGGAGTTATCTGTTCCACTGTTTTGCCCTTTAGGGCAACAATTATGCAACATTTAGAGAGGGGTTCTTGCAATACCAGTATTTTGAACAGTCTCAAACACAATCCCAGGCTCACCGTGGAGTAAACTGCCCACTTAATTCAGTCTGTGTTTTAAGATGTATTTGGCAAGCTTACTAAGATAATATTCTAATGCGGGTAAAATACTTCACCACACAAAGCATGTCTCCAATGTTCTATTTCTCACCCTTTATCTCTTCCCAGAAAATGTTCTCAGACCAAATTCATGAATGAACAAGATGAAATTTTAGAAGGCTTGACGTTTGGTAACATGTAATAAAACTTGGGAAACGGAAAAGTGTAATTATAAACGTGGTTGAAATTGGCTTAAATTGCAGATGCTCAAAAATCCTTAACATGCCATAGCACGATTAAAAACAATCAATAAATGGATCAAATGAACTATGAAATACTCCGCTTTCATCTTAAAATGTACATTTTTTTTCCTTTTTACTGGAAAGTATTAAAATAAATTGCCATCCTGGGAGTAGCCCATAGCAAGACTAATTTGAAATATGTTCTACATATAAGAGCTCATTGCTAATCAATGTTTGGCAAGGAAAACATCTCTTATAAACAAAATTTTAATTGAGTTTTTCTCCTCTCAATTATTTTTAAGTGCATTGAAACTAAGCACGAAAATGAGTATCCCTTGCTCATGAGAAATTATTTTTCTTCTAAAATGACATGTTTTTAAATGAGGAAGGCAGGTTTCCTCTAATTTATTTCCAACAAGCTTTCTGATTTTTTGGATTAGATTGCTGAATCCCTACTAGAATAGGAAATGTATCCTTTCCTATTCAGAAAACTACTCATACTAAATTGGTAGATCTTTTGAACTTTTATAGAAAATATTAATTCCAAATGTCAAACGTCTGCCTTGGTAGAATACTGACAAAAAAATAGAAGAATGTAAAATTGGAAAAACAGGATGCTTCTGTAAAAACTAGTAACAGGTACATAAAATTCAAATTGCAGGTTTTTTGTTTTGTTTTGTTTTTTTCTAAAATAGCACCATATCTGCCTGGTAGGGTCACCATGACTTAAATGAATCTTCTTACCTAAGTTTAATTAAGCCGGCCCTTAATTTTCTCCCAAGTGCATAATGATAGCTCTGTCACTTCCCGGTATGAAATGCCATTATGTTTTGGAGGAAAAGCGTCCATGGCGGGCTGCAAGGCAGCTCTGCAGGGCTCCTGGGGAGGGGAGCAGGATGCTTTGTGTGAGCTGGTGTGTCTGAGCGAAGCCCCATGTGGCTTCAGTCCCATTAGCACACACACACCAAATACTCACTGGACCCCGACTGGGCAAATGCTGTCTGTTTGGAAGTTCACTGCAATGGGGAGTCCATTTTTGTGAATCACTGCCTTAATATTCATTAATAGCTCTTAGGCTCTTAATCCCTTATTGAATATATTTTCTTCCATAAATGCTACTTTTCAAAAGGGTTGCCAAAGTAGGCATTTTCATTCTCTGAAAAATGCAGAAGAGAACACGTTTTATGTTCATCCATGATGTGTTTATGCTAATGCAGCATCTCTGGAATGCAGAGACTGTGGTCCTTCCTGGCATAATGATTCATTCTGCTTTGAAATGAACTGTTAACACTCTCTGTGTGGATTTTTTTTCTTTCTTTCTTTCTTTCTTTTTTTTTTTTTAACATCTCCTTGGGTCACAGTTTTACAATTATTTAAAGTGCATGGGAAAACAGATTACAGAGGAAATCATTTTGAGATGTTGGAAATCTCCACTTTCTAGTTTCATTTGTTGGCCTATTTATTTTTTCCCTATAAAATCTGTCCAGAAGCCCACGCTATTCTAGAGTAATTGACTTCAATTGTTTGAGATGCTATAACCAATGAGCGAAGTTTTCAGTAATGTAATTTGTAATCTGGCCTTTATCATCTCTTTGCCTTCCTGTGAATTAGCATCGTTTTAAATAAAGCCAGCTCTTCCATCATCCTCAAAAACATAAGAATATCTGGGTTTCATCTAAATTGGTAGGTGCAAATAAATCCGTAAGAGGAACATCTGCTTAATCTTGTCCTGAACAGAGAAAGGGATGAGAGGACGGTGGGGAAAACTGCATGGAAAGGGAAGGGACAGCTGAAACTGGAGTCTGAAATGAGCACCATGAATCTCTCAGCACAGCCTGGGCACCCCCAGGGCCCCCAGGAAGTTTCCCCAGGTGACATGCTGGCGAGCCGTGGCTTCTCTAGCTGTACTTCATGCACACCTGGCACCTGCTGATTCTCTGGCGCTGGGCCTGGCTCTCCTTTAAGGTGTCCGGTGTCGGTGCGGAGGAAAACTGCAAGTCGGGTCTCACGGTCGTCAGCCAGAAGCTATACTTGTTGGCAAAAAAGTGGCAAGTTCCCTGGCGGCCTTGGCATTCGAGGAACGGCGCGGCTCGGAAATCTTCCAGACAGCTGCCAGGGGACATGAGCGCCTGGCCTCCTCCCTGGTCCCCGGCCCCCGTGTGCTGCCAGGACAACAAGCCAGAGTTAGGGCTCAGACCCGGGCGGACGACCCCAGACCCAGCCCGCGCCACGCGGACGGCTCCCAGGAAGAGCGAACTAGGTCAGCCCCGCAGGGGAAGGGAGTGGGGGGCCTGCGGCCGTGCACACAAAATGAAACCACTTCTCTGAGGGTTGAAGCGAAGCCAACGTCTACACCCTCGCAAAATCATAAAACAAACAAAACAAAAACCCCACATCGTCAGTAAGGAAGATGGCCCTACGTCTCGCCAGGCGAGGGTTTGGGGATGTGTTCACGACCCCTGTCCTAGCGCTGTCCGTCCGTCCGGCGGAGCTCAGGGCATCCCGGGGCGGAAGCGGCGGGCGTGCAGGGGCTCACCATCAGGAACGAGTACCCGATCCACAGGCTTCTCCAGGTCCGCGGGCACGGGGGGATGGACTGGTCCTGGCTGTGCAGCGCCACCACGGGCGCCGGGGCCTCGCACACTGCACAGCGGCTGATGTACGGGCGGATCTCCTCCTCCGACAGCGGGGTCATGGGCAGCGGCGCGGCGCTCGCCAGCCAGTAGGACCGGTCGTTCCTCCGGCCATAGTGGCACACTTGGTGGATGTTGCAGTAGGCGAAGGGCAGCGTGCTGAACACGGGAAGGCAAGACCCTGCCAGCCCTTGGGAAGGAAGGCGAGGCCATGTGGTGGGTGAGGCGCCCAGCCTGCTGTACGCGGGGACCGTCCGCGCAGGTGCCATTCGCAGACGCGCGCTCCGCCGCTCACACAGATGCACCTGCCGAAGCCCGTTTCTGTGGCGGGGACGGCCCTGACCAATTCTGCCACCTCCCTGGTCCCAGCCCCCATCCACTCATTCTCTCCTCATTCCCGCCCGAACCGAGCAATGGGCCCGCTGCTGGAGGGGTGCGGTTAGTCCAGCTCTGTCTCCACAAAGCTCACGCCCTGGTTTGGTTGGGGAGAAGGCTGAGCATTTAGACAGTGAACACACAGCATGGCCAGCCCTAGGAGTGAGAAGGAAGGAGCACCGGGACTCCAGAGAGGATGACTGGAAGAATGATCCTATACTAGGACCTCTGTGTCTCTCTGTCTCGGCTTCTAGGGAGAAGTCAGACCAGAGGCTGCAGGTTTTGCCTGTCTTGTAAGGAGCTCAGATTTTATCTCACAGCTCTGTAGAGCTTTGTGGGTGGGCTCTGGTTAGACCAGGGTGGGAGGAGACAGATGGAACAGAGGCCAGGCACAGAGGACACTGGTGGCAAAAGGGTGGGGAGGAGAGAATGGAGCCAAGATACTGAACAGTACGTCTTCCTCCCCCAGCCCAATGCACCCCAGGCCCTCAAATGGGAAGGGCCATGGCTAAGCCCAACAGAGAGTGACCATAAGTAGCTGCCACCCTAGGCCTGCACTCCTGGACCACCCTTGATGACAGCAGGGATCCTAGCCCAGGGAAGGCAGTGACAAGGTTCTCCCTCCATCAGTGCCCCCTGCTGTTGTGTCTCGCACCCACCACCCAGCCACCATGATCTGGGAAAGACCGTGCTCGCCAGCACCTGGGGAACTTAAACTCCTGACTGGAAATCAGTCCCTGCAGCCTACAGATCTACTACTGAAAACAGACAACTGGGACGCCTGAGTGGCTCAGGTGGTTAAGCATCTGACTCTTGCTTTCAGCTCAGGTCAGGATCTTGGGGTCCTGGGATGGACCCCATGTCAGGCTCCTGGCTCGGCAGGGAGCCTGCTTGAGTTTCTCTCCCTTGGCCCCTCACCTTACTCCTGTGTGCTCCTGCACACACGAGCATAAATAAATAAATAAATAAATAAAAGAAAATAAGCAGCACCAAGCAATGACTCCCCAAATCACGTTGTGTGATTTAGAAAACCAGTTGGAGCAGGGCGGGGAGCGGTTGCTGGCCCCTGCCATCTGGTCTAACCCCCGCCCCCTCAGGCTGCCGGGGACACACCCTTTGACATGTAAACACAGAGACTGACTGTGTCCTGATTAAATAATGTACATTTGGAGGTAACAACGCTTCATATATATATAAGAGTTAAATTTAACCTGCTGAGGAAGTATCATTTTTTAGAAATGAGTAAGTCACCAGATGATAACTACTGGAGCCAGAATGAGCGGCTCGGGCGCCCCACGGGGTCACTCGTGGAAATTCCCTGGGAATTAGTGTGGTTGCTTCAAATGAAAAAACTGCAGGAGAGGAGGGATCGCTGCAGATATTGATGCATCTGTAAGATTAACCCAAAGGCTGTGCTCTGCTTTTTGGGGAGGGACTGTGCGCTCCACACATACCAAGGTCTTGACTGTGTGCCTTCTCCTGCCCTTCCAGGTATAAGAGGCTGTAGCCGGTCCAGAGCCGGGGCATGCCCGCAGGGCAGGCGGGTTCTCTGTCCGTCTGACTGTGGAGAACCAGGAGGAAGCTGCTGAGGTATCCAGGCCCAAACCCTTTGGGCCCAGGGTCCCCAGTGGGCCCAGGAGGGCCTGGATGAATAAAAAAAAAAATGGAGGCAGGTTAGGGGGTTTGTTTTAACACACACGTGCACCACTTGGACCTTATTTTTGGAGGCAGGGAGGGGGAAGGAAGGCCTAGTTCTGGCATTCTTGCTGGCAGGTGGAAAGGAAGAGCTCTCTACAATGCGAGTAGGGTCTGTCCCCCGTGCATCTCCAAGGGGCTGACCCATTGAAGGAGGCCAATGGCTGCCTCTAACTGCCAAGAGCAAAGGTGAAACAAAAAATTGTTTATTTTTTTAAAAACTCGTTTCTGGAAAACTGGCAGGGTCTCCCCATCTATGCTGTAAACCAGAAGTTACAATGCAGGAGCCTGTGCACTGGACCCGGGTCGCTCTCGTGTCTCATTTGACCTGCCCGGACTGCATGGGCAGGGGTCCTGGACTTGGAAAGTGGAGCGTCGGCAGCACGGAGCTCTCCCCTCTACACGCCGCAGTTGGCTGAGGCTGACTTTCAGGCTGCATTTTCTTACAGATGTCCTCAGCCCCTTTCACTCCTTCTCCTTACCCACCTAGGAGACCCTCTGCGTCCCCTCCAGCTGCCATACTACCTGGCACATTATGTTTCAAATGACTATTCTGTCATGTCTTATCTCTGTCCTCATCCAATGGCTACTCCCTGATTTTTTTGTTAAGAAGGAGCCTTGTATTCTGTATAAATGCATCAGTAAGATGAAGCGAACTCAGAAAACAGAGGCCAAGCGGCGTGGCCAGTCGTGGGGGGTGAGAGCACCTCACCACCCCATCTTCCTCACGGCCTTTCCGTGGCAATCACACACAACACCGGGCTTGCCTTGGGAAAGGCAACAGATAAAATAGCTCCAAGTAGTGGTCTGGGGAAATACTAAATGGGGGAGAGGACCTTGACTCATCTTTGCGATGGTTGAGCTTTGGTCAGAATGTGGGGGAAGTCATCCTGTTCCGCTCCTGCTGCTTCTGCCTAATACTTGGTGAGTCCACATCTAAGGCAAATGTTTTTAATAGAAGCAGTTTGGAAAGCCGCCCGAGGGACCAGGGATCTCGTACACAGTTCTCAGATCTACGGTGTCCACGGAAAGAAGAGGATCTGAAAATTGTTACCTGGTGCTCCAGGGCAGCCGGCTTCTCCCGCGTCCCCTTTGCTTCCAGGAGGCCCAGGGGGGCCTGGGAGGCCATCCTTGCCCCTCCTGCCATCCGGCCCAGACTCTCCTTTGCACCCTGCACGAGAGTTCACGATGCCAGTGGTGAGAACAGTAGGACCCCTGCTAGCACTTCCGGCCCGGGGCCCCCCCTTTAGACTACACTGCATTCACTCATGCCGTTTTCCCAGATACATGGAGCTGGGATTGAACTACCTCCACTTGGTCCTGGGGTCATTAGGCTCTGAGAGGTCAAGTCATTTGCTTAAGTGATAAGTCAGTCGTGGGCAGAGCCGGGATTTGGGGCCAGACCAGAGACATGCTAGAGGAGAGGGCTTCACGTTTCTTCATATTCTCATATGTTTATTTTTTTATATCGAACATATACGATTTCTATAATTAGATATTATCCTTAATAACAGTTTTCCTAGAAAGCTGAGCAGAGGAGTAAGTAAAATTTAATAGGATTCGATTGGGAGTCAAGTTCCATTTGGAGGAAGATAAGAGCAGCAATTTTTTAAAATGACGATTGAGCGTTTACAAGGTGGGAGGCATGACCCTTTATGTGGATTAGCCTATTCGGTCTTCTCCACAGCCCCATGACCAGGCGCTCTTGTGTGCCAGCCTGCCGGGGGTGGGGTGGGGGAGACTGAGGCTCAGGAAGGGGGCAGAGCTGAGAGCTGGTGGAGGAACCTCCCCCAAGGGGGTTCCATCAGCCACCAGCCTGCTTCCTGACACGCTGCGGAGCTCAGGTGCGCCCCCTGGAGGATGTAAACTGGGGGCCTGGCAGCAGTCACACTGATACTCGGGTTCTTTAAGCGTTTGGTTACTTTAGTCCAGGCATTAATTCAGCCACAATCTCCTCTCTTGGGTAGCAGACAAGGTCCTTGCCCGTAGAGGAGTGTATTCCCATTAGCCTGAATTACTGAATTCCCTGAATTACTAACCCTCCCAAGGATTCTGGTTTCTACCTGTTATTCTCTCTCCCTTTCTCTCTCTCTCTCTCTGTTCTTTCTCTCTGCCACGAATTAGACTAAAACCAACCATGAAGTCAGACAGGGCTCACGTTTCACGCTTGGACTTGTTCCTCAAGTGCGTGGGAAGCCACCTGAGGGTGGAGAGCAGGGGACTGCCATGCTCAGGTGATCATCTGGATGTCCCACTCAGTCTGCTGCCTTACGCGGGACCTCATCTTACAGCCATTTGAAATGCATGCTCCTCCAAACCTCACCACTTGGGAAATCCTGCTCTACCACTGTCTGCCTGAGAGTGTCCCATACCAACCTCCTTCTTCTGTCCCCACAACCAGCCAGTCTGTTCCCTTACATCCGTGCTGGCAGACCTAGTGTGGGTATACCCAGTCATTTCACTTTCTGCTTCCTTGGGTTTTAAACAAATTCTCTTGGATTGTCATGCAGTTCCTGGACTGCGTTCTGTCCGTCGTTATCGTTCAGTAAGTGAGAAAGGAAACCTCCCTCTCCCGCTCTGGGTGAGAGACGTCCTCTACTTTCCGGTAACTGGGCAGAAACCTCTTTCCAGATGGGGCTGCTGTGTGCTGGCTGGCGTACCCCTTGCCACAGCTTCAAGGTCATCAGTTCCTTTGGAAGGAACACAAGGCTCTGATGGTGAGCTCAGAGCATTCTCTTATCTCTCCCGTGAGATGATTGCAACATGAGGCCACTGCGCTATTCTGCAAAGGGGCTGCCCGAGTGCCGACAAGCCAGCAAACGGACTGATCATTGGAAAGGCAGCAGGCATCTTCCTGAAATATCAACGTGCGGCAAGATCACTGTTGATCTAGGGAAAGAGTTCCCCCGCCAGATGTTGTGATATAGGCTTTGTTCCCTTTGGAGAAATTGTCAGGCAATTTCCAGAGATAGGAAGGAAGGCTTTTGTGTTGTTGAGTTGTGTGCCTACGGCTTTCCCTATGTGAACGTGTTCACCACTTGGAACTTGTTTTAAGGACTAGAGCTACATCTAAAAGCCCTCCAGTGTTTGATGGATTACCTCCTTGGAGAGCGTCACATGTTGACTTGAAGATTAAACACTCTAACAGGATGTGGGAATGTCCATTAGGCAGTAACAGTTCAAACCAATATGGAAACCACCTTTGTGTGCATCCCAGGAAGCCCCAGCCTTTGAGGGGCCCCCGGGGAAGGAAAAGTTGTGGGTCAAAGAGACGTGTGAGCAGAAAGACAGGACGCCTTCCATGGTGGAGGACTCTTAACAGACACAAGCTATATTTAGTGTGGCTGTTACCTGCTCACACTGGGCAGGAAAGAGCCAGAACTTCATTATTTTTTTCTGTATAGATCTTGGCTACAGCACCAGGTTACAAAACCAGCTTGGCAATGAAAGAGGTTCGGAAAGGAAGACAGGAAGAAGCCAACAACGTCGTTTGAGGTGGGGATGGTCCTCTCTAGCAGCAGCTGATCCTTCACACCTTGGGGATGGCACAGATGGCCCCCAACACCGAGCTAGAAGAATCACCTTCAGGAGAGGACAGATGACAAGCCCCATGCCCTGCCGATGACCCCAGTCAGTCAGGGTTCGGCCACTTTAGACCCTCAGGATAGACTTGTCGCTTTTTAGCCACTGGACAGTGTGGTCGAAGTATCCAGGGCTGACCAACAAAAACAGGCAGGGCAGGGGGGCCCAGGAATACACTGCAGGCCAAAAGGTGGAGGCCACATCAGAGAAGGGGCAGCCAAAAGTGAACACTGGCATAGGAGTGGGTACTTGGGAGAAGGTTAGAAAGGAGCTCGAGGGAAGGTGAGCCATTTAGCAGCACAGCATAGGAAGGATGGGTGGCACCTTCTGGGAAGGGCTGCGCATCTTTTTTTTTTTTTTTTTTTTGCCACATAAGTCATATTGTTGTGGCACAATGGTGGCCTCAGGTATTCCCAGTGCCAGCAGGCAGGGTCAGTGACATCAATAAGGAGAGGACACAGGGAGCCAGAGAACACCCTTCTGAGGCCACCTGCAACTAGATGAACCCATCCAACCCCAGTCGGGCAGAACGAGAGATGACAGGAGATCGATCACAGCTGGCCCGTGTAGCCTGTCAGCCCCCTTTCGGAAGCTCATAATCTATGGAGAGAGAATCTTGTATGTCCCCAAGATAACTATTTGGCCATTTGGTTTTTCTCCTCAGTTACTTTCTTTGGTTCTTTTCCAAAGTCTCCATCATGGGTGAGCCCAACCACCCAGCTGTTCTCAACTGGTGCTGGGGGCAGCAGTGGGTCTCAACCCTGGTTGTCCGCTAGGGTCACCTGGGGAGTGCTTCCAACATACTGATCCTCGGGCTCTGCCTTCTGCATCCCGTTGGTCTGGGAGGAGGCACTGCTATTGTTTCTATCCCCCCAGATGACTTGAGCCCACAGTGAGGACTGAGTCCCTTGGGATGGTGTTGCTCTTAGCTGACTGTTTCAAGGACCTCACTCACATAATATGGTTCGTGTTTCTCAAAGTTGAATATACATACAAATATTCTGGGATCTTGCTAAAATGCAGATTCTAACTTGGCAGGTCTGTGCCTGAATTGTGCCGGTCCTTGGACCACACTTTTCGTAGCAAGGATGCAGCTGACCTGCCCCAACTGTGCCCCTGTCGTCTCCCTGTTGGAGAATTCTGGTCCCTCAAAGCCCCATCTTTCCTTAAAGGCTCTGTTCAAAGGCCAGTTCTTGCCTGGGTCTCAGCTGTCCTACAGCCCTCCATACTGAAGTTCACCTCTCCCTGTCCCATTGTCCTCAGGCCTTTGCCAGAAACTCCTTGAAAACACAAATTATAATCTATTTAGAATTACTTCTGTTCTACCAGCTCTTTCTGCCTGTGAAGTTAGAGGCCCTGGGGTGGGGCGGGGCACATCCTAGTCATGTCTATATTTCCCACAATGCCTAGTACCATACTTTCTAAAGAGTGCAGCGGATCTGGAAGTATTTACTGAAATACATTTGCAGAACCCCATTACCAGCCATATCTTCTACTTGGAAGTGGATTTTTCTGAAGGGGTGTGTGTAGGGGTGGGGCGGTTGTCCCAGCCCTCAGTTGCAATTACATACACAACAAGGGGGTTGGTTTTAAAAGTAGGTTGTGTGACGAGTGATTCTGATGGACAGAGAGCTCGATCCATGCCATGAGTGACAAGGAACTACACTCCCTTCCCAGTGTCCCCCACGCCAGAAAATGGAAGTTGCTCCAACCGGCGCCCAATTAACTTAGTGCGTAAACACAGATGCAGTGCGGCAATCAGACAAAACAAACAACCCCTCACCAGTCTGAGGGGAGCTCCAGGTTCTGGATACTACCCGACAACTACTCAGACTCCAGCAGAGGGGACATCTTTTGGGGCCGAAGCTGTTTGGCTTTGGGGAAACACACACACACACACACACACACACACACACACACACACACACAAGCACACACACAGGTGATGCAAAACCCAAGTTCTATTTCTAATTCCTTTGGCCCCAAACCAGAAAAAGCCAGAGCCACACCTGGGCAGTGGGAACCAGGAAAGAGAACGGCCTCGTGGCTCCTCGGGTAGTTTGCACAGAGGCTGTCTAGAACCACAGGCACTGTCAATTGGTCTGAAGACATCAGTGACCTTGAGCTGACCAGCCTGGACTCCCTAATATCTTTGTCAATGACCAGTGTGGTGGGGTCTGTGAAGAGCAAGTAAAGCACCTGGAAGATAGTTTTTAAAGGAATGGTTTGGTTGAAGTGCTTAACTAAGGCTCCTGCGACCCTAACATGAGCAATGCTCAAATCAATTAAATGAACACTCAAGGTCATGGCCATAATTTAGATCGGCCCTTCCCCTTTCCTCTGATCCTTCTCCAAGCGAGACATCTCCTTCCCCCTTCTCCTAGGGTGTTTCTGCTCCACTGAGCCCTAATGCGAGTATTTGTAATTCAAAATCAAGTCAACAGCTATTAATGACTATTAATAAAGCATCTGCTCTGCTGTATAATAGGCTTCAAAACCTCGTGCCCAAAAGCTGCCCAAGTGGGAGAGATTCAAGTATGAGTTCAACATAAAAAGAGCAGGCTTGTGCTGATCCAGTGAGGACGTGATTGAACCTTGGGAGAAATGTAGAAAACTATCAAAGAGGAGGAGATTACATTGCTTCCTACTCACAAGGTGTTTAGACTCCGTGCTAAAAACCACATAGCAAGATGCCTAGATGTTCATTCCAGCAGCATTTGATGTACATAATGAACAAAAGACCCCAGCCTCATACCTGGTCCCGGGGGCCCTCTCACTCCAGGGACCCCCATGGCTCCTTCTGGTCCTCTCGGGCCTGGTACCCCAGGAAGCCCAGGGATTCGAGGGCAGGACTCCACATCGGCAGGCGGCCCTGGTTCTCCTGAAATTGCAATTACTGCTTGTGTGAGGGACTCCCACCTTACACACAAGCTCCTTCTGCCCCCTCCAGCTAGACGGACTGCCGACACAACACCGAAGAATCAGAGCTCAACCACCCAACATCAGCTCCGTGAAGCAGATGTTGCTTCAACTACCCTACTCTGTCCACCATGGGGCAGAGAAACTTCTGGAAAGCACTGTGTTAAATACATGACTGAGTAGGATCTCAGAGGAAGCGAAACAAGTACAGAATGGTGAATGTTCGTTGGGGCAGGAACAGTTTGGTGACCTTCACTAGATTTCCTGTCTTTGGGCTACTTTTTACTAGGTGTCGGTCACAGGAAGCAGTGGGAGGGCTCCCGGGATGACTCCAGTGTCAACCAGGGCTTCACCACTGTTCAGCGCTAAGAAGCTGTAGCTCTGACTTTAGTCCCTCAGAATCATTTGGCCGGCAGGTCAGAGCCTACAGTTTCGGAGCATGTAGGTCTGGGGTAGACCCTGACGTCTGCGTGTCTAACATGTTCCCTGTTGAGGCTGACGGTGCTGATCTGCGGGTCTCATTGGAGAACCACTGCTCTAAATGTTTGCGTGTTCTTCCTTCTTGGTTATGTTCACATCTTTAAAGTATTTTTCCTAAAGCTTCGTTCCGTTACCCTGCAAATACTCCACAGGGAAATGAAATCATAATAACTCTAACCAATAAGGATAACAGCTAACCCTTCCTGAATGCCTTCTCACGTACTGGGCCCCCTGCTAGGTGCCTCACGATTAAAGGCTCCCAACAAGCCTGTGCATGTGTGTGCTGCTATTATTAGAATATTACGTGTAAGAAAACCCAGGCTCAGGTAAATAAGTAACTATCTAAGGTCACACAGCTAACCCATGGCAGAGTCTAGATTAAAATGCAAGATGGTCTTCCTTCAAACCTGTGCCCTTAACCAGGACACCATACTGTCTACAAGACTCTTCACATCTGTGTGATGAATTCCAAGAAATACAACATATTTTAAAAGCACGCTGCTTATCAGTTGTGGTGTTCTTAAAATTCATGCAAATGTGCAAAGTAAGTTTACGAATATAGTGATTAGGCAGCAAGAAAACTGTAGAAACTGCGGTCATAGGGACAATGTAAGTTGCACAACATGTCTATGCAAAACAGACTCGAACCCAGGGCACCTGCATGGCTCAGTTGGTTGAGTGTCTGGCTCTTGATTTCAGCTCAGGTTATGATCTCAGGGTCCTGGGATCAAGTTCTGGATCAGGCTCTCTCCCCATTTCCTTCTGCCCCTCCCCCAGCTCATGCTCCCTCTCTCTTTTCTCTCAAATAAATAAATAAGTCTTAGAAAACAAAACAAAACAAAAACCCAGACTTGAACCCTTGTCAGCTGTTTGGAATTTAATTTCTTATAAAATATTGTGGGAAACCACAACCAACAGAGTTGGGTATATTTTTACAGTACATGGTTTAATATGAAATGTGGCTTTTCTACTCTGGGTGACTTGAGGGAGATGCATATGAATATTTCATATTTTTTCTGAATCGCCTTGTAAATTCTGGTAGGGTGAAGGAAGCAAATAAGGGAACGAGGGGT